>CM068373.1:288677907-288945407 GCA_034769895.1 Magicicada septendecula | reverse complement strand
ACTGGGCAATCCTGTCGAGTATACTCATAATATTCAGTTCCTGTCGCATATCTGTGTTTCTTCTATGACCATGGAGAGTATACCCTGCCACGTGCCTGAGAAATCTAATTTCAGCCGCTTGGATGCCGCTGGCCTGGCCTTTCGTTAAAGTCCAATTCTCAGACTCATAAAGAAGTGTGGGAAGAGCCATAACGTTGTAGAATTTTAGGCGTGTTTCTTTACTTGCTGACTTAAGCGTTCGCCTGGTGGTCCCGCACATAATGTTGAACTTATGCAACTTATTCACAACGTCGTTGCTTGCATTATAAGACACACTGTAGCCCAGGTATTAAAAATTGCTAACTTCTTCCAGGACAGTACCATCTATAATAATTTTTGCCTGTACGGGATCAGTTCCAGGAAAAGCCATCGTCTTCGTCTTACGTATAGATATTTGCAATCCAGAGTCTTTGCAGATCCGATTTAACAAATGTTTACCTATCTACAATCTGTTTTCAGAGTCCCACAGAATAGCCTGATTGTCCGCAAACAACAAAGTGTCAATTGTGGAGTTACCAATCACAAAATGTTCTGGAAGACACATCTGCCCGTTTTGTAAGACAATTAATACACAATTAATTCAATATACAACTTAAAATATTCATAGCATAATAATCGCTTAATTAGCTTTATAAATAATTATATCGAGTGCATTGGAATTAGTGCAGATAAAAATACACGTGTATAAAAAGGCCTAGCATAGGAAAATGTGTTATTGCTGAATACAGATTGTGATCATGTTCAATCATGTTTATTATTAAAAGTTATTATAATTATTTTTCACTCATATACAACTGTTGAACACATTTAACATTACATTTTTTTAATTATGTACAAAATGACGGTTAATATTACATGTATATCTAATTTTAATAATTAATATACATACATTGAGAATTAATATAATAAGTTAATATTTATAGTAATTTATTAAGACATATATTTGGCAGCTGTTGTTGATATCTGTAAGACCCACAGTAATATTTATAAGAAGGAGTATAACTTGTTTGTAATAAATATTAAGATTTAGAAAAACCGCCCCTATCTGTTGTTGTGGTGAGACCGTCCATTTTCTGTGTCAAGTTCGTCGGCACTCTCATCAATTTCGGAGTTTATAATTTAAGCCGTTTTGAGGCGTGCATGTATGGATGTATTTAGTATGCGGCTATAGAAATCAGCAAAAAATGATTTTTAATAAAACTTTTTCTTGTAACCGATATGTTGTTGTAAAACTTTTGTGTTACCGTAAAAACTTTAATTGTAAAATATAAACAGCGATCGGGACCCTAGTCATATTCCGTGTAAACTGATATTTCGTGTTAAACGTTTTCCACTTTATAAGTTAAAACACATTGTTAATCGCGCATCTGAGTGATGTGTAGAATTTTCGAAATTCGAAAGCGCCTGACGAGCATGCCAGAATGGTGTAAAAAGGCATCCTATTTATTTCTTAGCTAACTAAGAAACGTTTAAATTATACTATCTAACTACTAAAAATAATAATGAAATTTGTTTCATAATATATATATATATATATAACATGGATTTATAGCGTCTGTCGTCGCTGTCCTATTTCCAGACGTCCTCTCCAATACTTTTTGTCCTGACAATGTTCTTCTGTCACATTCCTCGCACTTAGAGCTTTCTGGATACTCTTTCCCCATGATCGTCTGGGTCTTCCCCTCTTCTTCTTCTCCGGGGGTAACCATTCCATTATCCTTTTTGGGAACCTTTCTCCTCCCATCCGTTTAACATGTCCAAACCAAATTAACTGTCTTCTTTCTATTTCGTCTACTACTGCACGTTTCACATTTATCATTTCTCTAATCTGTTGATTTCTTATTTTTTCTCGCCTGGATACTCTGCATGATCTCCTTAGTGCATCCATCTCTACAGCTAGTATTTTCCTTTTGTCCGCTTCTGTCATTCTCCAACTCTCAGCACCATACAACAGAATACTCTTTACTATAGCCTTGTATATCTGTACTTTCCTTCCTCTAGTTATCTGGTCATGCCACCATATACTATTTAGGCTTTCGTAGCCCTAGGTCCCATGCCTACTCTCTCCTTTGTTTCATCTGTATCTCTGCCATCCTGCTTTATATGTACTCCTAAATACTTATATGCCTGGAAATTTTCAATTTCTTCATTATTTTCCAATTGCAAGTTGGTTTCAGTACCTCCCACGCATAAATACTTGGTCTTTTCTAAATTTATTGACAGTCACCAGCTCTCGTATTCGTCTTTGATCTACCGAGTCATATACTCCAAGTCCTCTTTGTCTTGTGCTACTAAGACCTGGTCAAAATTTGTTTTTTTAATATTAAAAAAATTAATTGTTGTAGATGGTACAGTACTGGAGCATGTCGCCAATTTAGAATATCTGAGCTGCAATCTGTCTTATATTACTAAGCATGACGTTATAAATTAGATGCATATTTTCAAACATATTATATGCGGGACTATCTGGAGAACTCTAAAATCAATGAGTAAATAATGATTATTCTTTACTCTTTATTCCCATACCTGGAAGCCATCTTCAGTGTAACGACTCGAGTAACTGGTTCGTTCAACACCAGTTTTCCACAGTACTGTGGCAAAAGATTGAAGCATTGTCTCAGTACTGTGAAAAACTTGTGAAGAACGTATCAGTTACTCGAGTCGTTACACTAAAGGTAGCTTCCAACATCTGTTGGGGCCGGAACATCTGTTTTATGCGGCAGTACTGGACTACGGCCTAGTAGCCTGAATGGTTGTCAAACGAATTTGAACAGAGAAACCGTTTAGGTTTAATCCTTGTAGAACATGATGACGATGAATATTCGAAAATTACTAAATAAATTAGCTAGTTGTTAAAATAGATATATCATTATATTGCATGTTTCATTATGAGTATTTGAAAGATTTAGATAATTTTATTTGCGTACTCTGGATTTAATTTTTTTACAAGCATCGCGTTTACCTCTAGAAATTAACTTGGTCGGTCACAAATTTGTTATCTAATAGCGTGAAACTGCCGTGACGAGAAACGGATATTACTCTGGACAGTAACTTAAAGAAATGTTGAAGCGACATGCTGATAAATAAATTATGACTGAAATTAATTGGTCTTCTGAAAACTAATAAATAAAATTCATCTATCGAACACAGCATGATAATTATTACACTTTTCTACTAGAAAAAACGTTTGTTAGACAAATTATTTAATTCTATGCAAAAACTACAGACTTCTTCTTCTTCTTCTTCTTCTTCTTCTTCTTCTTCTTCTTCTTCTTCTTCTTCTTCTTCTTCTTCTTCTTCTTCTTCTTCTTCTTCTTCTTCTTCTTCTTCTTCTTCAAGTATTAGGTTATATAAACCTGTTCCAGCACAAATCTCATCCTCGGACAAGACACGTCTCTTCTACTAATGGCTTTATAGTTCAGTGCCGCTTTCGGTAATCGATCCTCTGTCACCCTTTGCAGATGATCCCACCATTGTTTTCTGTAAATTGCAGTAACTTTATTTATGTCCTTCATTTCGAGTTCTGCTTTGATATCTTCATTTCTTATTGTATGTTGCAATGTATAATTTAAAGTATTCCAAAGAAAGTGCGTTTCAGCACCCTGAATCTTGTCGCATTCCTTTTTCGCCATGACCCACGCCTCACTTGCATAAATCAACGTGGGTATTGCACATTTCTTATAAAATGTAATTCTTATAAAATTTAAGTCTTGTTTTATTTCTAAGATTTCTATGAATCGTACCACAAATATTCCTAAATTTATTTATCTTCTCTCTTATATCATATTCAGATTCACATCTTCCTGCACAGCCGAAATATTTCAAACGCTTCACATGTTCTACAGTGCTTTTGTTTATAACTATTATAGTCCTCATTGGATATTTACTTTTAAATCCCATGGTTTTGTTTCTTTCTTACTGTAATTGCCAGTGAGTACACTCTTGCCACTTCTTGTAATTGAAACATGACTACAAGCTTCTGTCGTGATAAATTAGTTTTGCGAATTATAATTCGACAGTAGGTTAAAGCATAAGTTAAAGGCAACTTAAATTGTCAGAAGTATAACAGAAATTATATTACATGGAGATACATAATTTAAGAATGCAATAAATTAGTCTTCTGAAAGTGGAACATTGTGTATACTGGAGGACAGAGTTTCAGAAAATTTTGTAATTCTTTGCCAAATGTATAGCAGCCATAGGCCACACTACACTACGCCTTCGTACCAAGAGTTTCTATAAAATTGTGTAAAATGCAGACACGGTATAACTTGAATAAATAGGAGCCGAGCGGGGCACAGCATGCGACACAGGGCTGCAGAGACCCGGGGCGTCTCACTACGACGTACATATAATGTGAAGTGGCTGCTTGCTTGCATATTGTATAAAGCTACTTAGAAACTTTTCAAGCAACTATTAACGTATTACTCTACTAAACTTTTACTTTAAAAAGTTGGTAATAAATTTTGCCTAACTTTACCGTAAGGATGATCTATACTCTCCCGTGTAGGAAGTTGAAAACTTTAAAAACATCAGCAAACTTCTTGTGCTGTAGATACTCCAAGTGCTGCTGTCCCCGTGCTTTTCCCTAGTATATACGATTTAATTATCTGCGTCCTCCTTGCTCAAATGGTTGGTTAATTATGAAAGACGGGCGCGCGTCCATACAGCGGAAACGTGACCCAATTAATTTCGTAGAACTTACAGAACACCCACATGGATCCATAGTAATATTTCATAATTAAATGAATGTTTATGTCACTACATGTATTTATGTCTTACACTTTGAATTTTAATTTTAATTGAATTATTTTCTTCTTCTTCTTATTCTTTTTCTTCAATCAAATTCACAGTATTTACTGACAGTGAGGGGCTCGTGTTTCTGACAGTTCGGGTTCAATATCTGAATGTTTCAACTAAGATAAGAGTATCCCATTGCAAATAACATACGGAGGGTCGCAACATGAAGACATAACTATTGACAACTTTTAGTAGGCCTAATATTCAGTTGTGTTTATGCTGTTTGTAAATTATTATAAAAGTATATAGTTAAAATGAAAGGACAATTAAATATTTCTGTTTAATTTTCAAAACGGGAAACGACCTACCGAGTTCTTTAATGTTGCATTTATTGAGAGAAAAGAAATAGAGAGAGAATAAATTTGTGTTTAAAATAGATTGAACACTATTTATTTTACCAAAATAATGAACTGAACTCAAAAATAAGAAATACCTGAACACTTAACACACAAAAATACCAGCAAACACTTTGAAGGTTAAACACGCTTTGGCCAGCTTAACGTTAATATGATTATTTAATGACCACATTAAACACTTTATTTTCGGAATACAATTACTTGAATATTTTTATTTCATTCTAAATTAAATAGAGAAATCTGACACAGAACTAAAGGTAAACGGACAAATCATGTGGTAAAAATCATAATAATGGCGAATGGCGTTATTACGAAAATGTTAAAAATCCCGGTCAATACGGTTCGGCCCTCGTCGGAACTATTCGTCTCTGTCGCTAAACACGAGCTTTAGCGGCAGTTCAATGTAATTTTTTGTATATTGATTTCTCCCTCTAAAGCTGTCTACACAGTCTAGGAGGTGCTGAGAGCTACTTTGAACCTCAAACAACAGTAGCGAGGAATTCGTCTATTACACAAATCCATTACTGTTCAGTCAACAAGATTAACCTCTCAAATCTTGTTATTTAAATATGAAACCATTATCTCAACAAATCCTTAAACGTATTAAATTATTTAGGATGTTTATTGAACCATTTAACTTTATGGAGTAACCGCCACGGTTACCGAACACTTTCATTTATCCATGAAAATGTTTCATAATTGCATGCCTGTTTGTGTCAATATTTTGTATCTCACACTTTCAAGACTACTTTCCATGGATTTATATGACAACTAATTGTAAAAGTGAATGTTATGAACAACCAGGCATATCTTATCAGTTGGCAATTGTACATTCGAACGTGTTTAAAAATGTTCTTACTTAGGTTCACAATTAGTCAGAACAACTCATGTAGCAATAATATAAAGTCCCGCATCGTACGAGGCAACAGGTTTTATTACTCTTACGAAAAACTTTCCAAATCCAGGATATTAAACAAACAACTCAAGCTGACTATATACAAAAGCCTTATACGACCGGTAGTAACATACGAATTCAAAGCCTGGACATTAACTAGCACAGGGAGTAACATCGAAGAATATTTGAACGAAAAGCCTTGCATAAAGTCTTTTAACCTCTACAAACTGAAGATGGCTATTGGAGGATTCGAATGAACCGTAAACTGGACCAATTAATTTAAGATGCCGACATAGTCCGGTTTATTAAGAGTAGGAGGACCGAATGGCTGGGACATATAAGACGAATATATATGACAGAATAAAGGCTAAGAGAATTGCAGATTGGAGACCGCTAGGAAGAAGAATTAGAGACAGACTCAGAAAGAGATGGTTGGATGACGTGGATGACGATTTGAGATGTATGAACGTGAGGGGATGGAGACAGATGTAAAATTAGAGGGCGGAACGGAAGAAAGTCATTGAGCAGACTAAAACCCACGCTGGGCTATACCGCCAGAAAAAGGAAAAGAAAAGGAATTGTAAAATACCAAACAATTTTAACCTAAGGAATAGTTAACAGCGTGTAGAATGCGCTCAGTGTTCACTGGAGTTTACACGTAAACGTTGTATCATCTGCAGATATTTCTTTTGACTTGTCATTTGCCTCCACCAAATCAAACGGTTTGTGTCTCTGCAACAATCTAAAAAGTCTAGAATTACGAAGCAGTTTTAGTCTTAGACTTAGTCTTAGTTGCGTTCTCTTCAACCCTGAGGTATCGAGGAGTTGCAAAGGGATCGCCACTGTTGCCTCTGGAAAGCAAACGTCCTTGCCTGATTCCATGGAATGCCCCTGTCCTCCAAGAAGCCTTGAATATTGTTTTGTCGTTCTGGGCCTTCTTCTAGATTGTTGTAACGTGCTTCGTGGTTCATACAGTTTTCTGGGAAGTATCACCCACTTATTGAATGTGTCCGATTCATCACGTTTGGGATTTTTTTATTGTGTCAGCCACGGGTCTTACTTTTAATGCTGCTCTTATTGTAACATTTCTGACTCGGTCTCTGCGAGTTTTAGCCTCTAATCGTCTCAAGTATCTCGTTTCCTGGCTTTGAATAGCACTAAAATGGCTTGCATTTAGTGCCAAAGTTTTACTTGCATACAAAGCAGTTTTAACAAATCTTTATTTTAATAATTCTATAGTTGATAATTCACAGCATTTCGGTTTATACTTCAATAGTTACTTGGGAATGGGGCAGACGTCCATTCAGTTATGCTCTGCCAAACATTTGAGGTCATGTTGGGCAACACTATTGAGTATATTTATAATTTTTCAGTGGAGGGTTTGTGAGGATCGGTCATTAAATATAAACACAAATTTTAACTTATTTGTGTCGACGTTTCGACGATGTTTATTGTCATCATCAGGACCTGTGTATGAATACAAAAGAAATGTCAGACACAACAAAATAATTATTTGTGTGAAAGCGTTTGTGTATGTAAGTGTGTGTGCGTGCGTATGTATGTATCATTGTATATGTGAAGGAGTTGAGATAGTTTCTTTACATCTTCAAATGTTTTCTTTAAGACAACGAGAAAATTATAATATCACAGAACTTAATTTATACACTATTACAATTTAAATTACTAAATATAATGATATTTAAATTAATTATAAAAGCAATAATCAACAATTAGATATTAGATTGGTACAGAAAACGTTTATACATATACCAGTCACATATAGCATAGTAAAATATTTTTGACCGATCCTCACAAACCCTTCACTGAAAAATTCATTGAGTGACGGTCACTACAAATTTAAGGATATACTTATAATGTTATGTTCCTACCGAATATCCACATTTCTTGTATGAATTTGCAGAGTGTACCCTGTCAGATGCCTGAGATATCCCAATATCGGCTGCTTAAATAGAACTGACCTGGAACTTCGTTTTAGTCCAATTATCAGACCCATAGAGACATTTGGGGAGACCAGTCGTATTTCTTTACTCGTTGGTTTTAACATTTTACTGATGGCCCCCCACATATCATTAAAATTATATAGCTTATTCGCCACGTCATTGTTCGACATATAAGGCACATTGCAGCCTACATATTCAAAATTTCTATACACAACAGCATAAACTACACCAATTTTTTCTCGTATGTGATTAGCTCCAAGAAAAGCCGCAACATTAGTTTTCAATGTAAAAATCTATGATCCAAAATCCTTGCAGATTCTACGTACCGAATGTTGATATTACTAAGGATGGACTTTTCTCCTCATCCGTAAGGATAACTGTCGGGCGTACTCGAGGTAACAACGTGTTTTTTTTAACGGATAGTGTCTCTGAGTACCACACATATTAACCTTTCTGTAAATGACATTCTCATGTTCAGTCCACGTGGATGCAGCGCTGCCACATGTGGTATTCACTAACTCCAGCTTAACACCTTCTATAAAGCTGACTAATCGGATCCTTGTTATTTTAGATTATGTAAGGGCATTTGTTTAAGCAACGATCAGAAGCATTTCAAAAACCCAATTACGGTAGGTAGAGTCTTCTCCTATTCTTCTTTTTCCATCAACGACTAGGCGAGTCATCTGCTCCAATGTCAAAGGAGTATATACGCTTAACCAAATCTTCCTATACTTTGCTGCCCAACAGGGGTGTATTGCCAAACTTTCTTAGGCAACCTGCCATCTGACATACTATTGAGGCGACTAATACATTTCTCTTTGCTCTATAATACGTTCTTGGATATTATAAAATGTTTAACTCTTTACAAATGCCTTCATTCTACAGTCTAACTCTTTGTGTGCAGCGTTTAACAGACCGCAAGAATCTCATCCCCTATGCCTGAAATCCTACCTAAGTTTCAGAACCATACAATAACTCTCGCACAGCCATTACCCAACCCAGAGTTAGTAGAGTCTCTTTCCTCGTTTTCCTTAATATAACTGGATGATTTGTGCCGCATATTGTCTGAATATAAATTTTTGCATCAAGGATTACTCTATAAAATCAAAAAAAGCTTGTCTGACTCCATGTTCACCATATTAAAGTCGTTCTTAGAAAGAAGACACTTTTAAGTACGCCACAAAAATGTAACTACCAAGTTGTTCACAATAAGAGCAGGAGTTCTCTAGGGAAGTGTTTTGGGTCCCATTCTGTATCTAATTTATACGGCAGATCTGCCAGCTAGCAATGATGTGAATATTGCCACGTACGCTGATGATACTGAAATCCTTGCTGTAAACAAAAGTCCGGTGGAAGTAACCATTTTACTACAGAATTCGCTACATGCGATTGAAAAATGGGCAAAGAAATGAAAAGGTACAATTAAATGAAACTAAATCAGCACAAATCACCTTCACAAAATGCCACGGGACAACATAAATTGTGAAATTAAATAACAAAGCTATCCCGGTAGCCGACTTATTAAAATACTTGGACATCCACCTAGACAAAAAACTGACTTGGCGCAACCACATTTGGATGAAGAGAAAACAACTGGCTACCAACTTTCGCAAGCATTATTGGCTCCTGGACAGAAAATCATTATGTCAGTGCGAAACAAGTTGTTGGTGTACAACACTGTCTTAAGCCTGTGTGGACATACGGCTTACAGCTTTGCCGAATTGTATCTAAATCCAATATCGCCATAATGGAGAGGTTTCAGAAAAAGGTGTTGCGTGCCATAACCAACGCACCGTAGTTCGTCAGCAACATAGACATCTATAGAGACATGGACCTGGCCTCAGTCAGTGAAACCACTGAGATGTTCAGCGAATGATATGTGAAACGGCTTGAAGAGCACACAACTCCTTTAACCACAAATCTACTAGACAACATCCTGCAGATAAAACGTTTAAAGTTAACATTTCCTCTGGACTTACCTAAACTCTAACACTATAAATATATTGTACGTAATATGTTACTTTTAAATACTCATACAGAGTATGAGTCAATGGGCTAGTACTCTTCATGCCATGAATTCTGTGAACAATTATGCTTATTGTTAAGTATTAACAGAGTGCATAAATAAACGTAAAAAATATATTATCTGAAACGTAGCCAACTTGTGACCAACATCATAATCCACGTCGTAAGCTAAATGAGTTGAAATACGATAGTTGCTCTGTACCCTTGTTATCCAATACAGTCTTGGCCAGTAAGGGCTATTGTCCCACGAATGACGTAGTTTTTGTCTTCTGCACAGAGATTTTGATGTTTCCATAAAAACGTTTTTAGCTGGAGTAAAACGTTAATTACGACGGGTGAAAACCACTTTGACAGCCTACGCTGACTAACGCGGCAGTGTTAATGGTTTGAAATAGTTGTTCCATATGTGCGGAATGTGCACCGCACACGGGCAGCCGTAGACTGCCAAATTCTTCATTCAGCAGACATTTATCTTCATATTTTCCAGATCTAACTATTGTTATTCGAATATTTCTTACATTGCCGGTTACAGTGGCAACCGGGGAACGTTCGTTTCTTAAACTAAAAATTATAAAAAACTATTTACGGTCTTCCATAAGTCAAGAAAGGTTATTAGCCCTAGCTACACTATCCATAGAACATGAAATGTGCGAGAAAATCAATTTGAGCAATGTTATAAAAAAATTTCTGAAAACGAAGCGCGAAAACGCTCTTTTAATAAACTATAGTATTATAAAAACTCTGAAAATACGACAGCTCAAATAAACCACTATAATTTTGCAAACGTATTCAACACTTCTACGAGCACATCTTCCACTTATATCATGTAAGTAGCCTACTCAGCTAAAAAAGTTTAAAAAAAATACATTTATGTTTTTGTTTTTGTATCGACCATCTGAGGACCACATGACAATTTCAATTCTTTATTCTTTGTTCTTTTCTTTTCCTCCAATATTCTTTCACCTTTTCACTGTGTCTCTTCTTCCTGTCTTCAGTCCACTTTGAACCAGTGTTTTTCTCTCTCTTACCCTGGACTCCTTCTATTTTTAACACTTTTGCCTGAAAAATATTTCTTTCAATTGCTTCCTCTGCGTATATATTATTTTTTTTCTAAATTCTTTTAGACTTCTTTAACTTGATGTTGACTTCTTTCCCCACAGATATTTGAAGATCTGCTTTGTTAACATATCGTCGTCCATTCTATATAAATGTCCAAAAAATAATAGTCTTCTTAAAAAATATATTTATTTCTTGTCAATTTTACTATTTATGGCTGAATCAATTGTTAATTAAAATATAAATAACCACTGTGTCAAAGTAGGGATATAAAAAGTATATTCAGGAGGGCGGCAAAGGTAAAACCGCACACGGGCGGCAGCAGCCTAGCGGCGCGGCGGCCCTGAGTTGTAGTTTGTGGTATGAAGATTCAGCAATCATTATTGTAGGAGGTAATGGACACCATGACACAAATTTACTTCACAACAGATAAATAAATTTGTCTCTGGTTCTGTTTGGAATAGTTGGCATAGTAGCCTGCAAATGGTAGGGCATGTCACAGCCAAGAGAGTAGAAATATCATACTTGCTCTGTACCGTTATTATTCAATTCAATCTTAGTACTATATTCAACTGAATGATAAAGTTTTTGTCTTCTGCACAGAAATGTTCATGTTTCAAGAAAAAATTTTTTTACATAGACGGAGTAAAACATTAATTGATGTGAAAATCACATTGATACGCTACGCTAGGTTTGCCAGACGTCCCGTATATACGGGATTGTCCCGTATTTTCACGAACTGTCCCGGTGTCCCGAAAATATTTTTCGGGACACCCAAATGTCCCGTATTTTATTCAAAACTGCAGTAAAATAAATTAATATTTAAGTAGAGGTGCTCAGACGACCGCATAACAGATGGCAACACTACGTAGTCAAGGCCAACCACCGTTAGTTGTCATCAACTTGTTATATGAATCACTTGTTGTTTAGTTTATCATCTGTTGTTTTCACGTCTCAACTCTTTCTTACGCTATATTTGCGTGGTTCAATTGTGCGATATTTAGTGTTGTGTGTTGCTGCCGGTAGCCGGTTATTACCAGTTGCGGTAAATCATTAATTTCATTGGTATTTTGTAACTATAATATAATGCCAAAACGTAAGTGTTGTTTTAACGATGATTATACTAAAGAGTGGGATTTTATTCGAAGAGGCGAACAAGAACATGAAGCTACCTGTAGGTTGTGCAGTTGTACTTTTAGTATTGGTCATGGTGGGAAAGCAGACATTGTACAACATATTCAAACAAAAAAACACAAAAATCAGATTCCATTTTTTCAATGATGTCTTTGCAATGGACGAAGGAGCGCAACCGCTTAGAATTATCTACAGTTGAAGCTATTTTGCAGATTTTAGTCAACGAAAGGAAGTCGTGTTCTGAATTCTACAGCAGTGTTTTGGAAGATAAAAACTTTTTGAAAATCGCAAAGAGTTCCAACAAGTATTGAAGTTGAAACGATAAAAAACAAAAATAAATTAAAAAATAATAAATAATAAAATTATTAATAGGGTCTGCTTTTGTAACGCTATTCTGTTTGTAAGATTTATTATACTAATTAAATATTTCAAAAATTAGGTATACATGGTTATTTTCTTAAATGTCCCGTATTTTCATTTTTAAAAAGTGGCAAGCCTACGCTACGCTGACTATTAAAACGAGGCAATTTTAATGGTTGGGAATAAGTGTAGTTTGTATTATGAAAATTCAACAATCTTATCCTACATTCCCCCAAACTGTATAGGTATGTCTGCAACAGGCCGTAACCATTTATAAATTCTGTTGTTACACAATAATTAATCTCTTCTGTTTGCGAACATTTCACACAATTTCTGTAATGAAATAATTAATCTCTACATGTTTGCAATCAGTCAACTCAGCCTAGCGGCCCCATCTTCCCATCGACACTGTTCCTGCCACAAGCCTCTATGTGAGCTTGTACTTTACCTACTTTTGGCCTTCCTCTCGTAAACCTCTCATGACACCAGTTTACTTCAACAGCACCATAACAGATAAATAAATTTACATCTGTTTCTATTTGGAATAGTTGGCATAGTAGCCTGCAAATAGAAGCGCGTAAAAAGCAATGTGTTCATTAAATCACGTTTTTGTGAAAGATATATACTGCGTGTTTATCAGTGTAAATGTGTTGTTTCCATAGCGCAGGGCGTGGCTGCTGCTTGTTATCTCGACGAGATGTTGCAATATATATGTTGCGTCCGTACTTCATATCACTCGAATCAGTTTCCTTTTACTTGGCCACCGGCCAACTAGTAAAGAGTTGTATTCTTTGTTTGTGATTTCAACGCAAAGTACGAATCCATATATCGGTTTTTCTGCCTTCCCTAGTTCTCAAGAAGGGAACCCTATGCCGCTTACTTCTTTTTCTTGTTCTTCGCTTTCAGATAGCCCTATAGGGTATTGCATAGCCAATTGTACAAATTATAAAAACGACATTTATTGATTCTTCGTTGTGCACTTGGTGAAACATATTAATACAAAGGTTTTAAAATATATAAACACATCGTACGTTTTACAGTTTTTATTTAACTCTGACAGTTGTTTCAGCTTATTAAGATATTGTCAAAGAGATCAGTGAACAACTAAACTAAACAAAGAAGTAATGGTGGTGAACATGTGTTTAGGGCCTGTATCCGGACTTGTGTGGGGCGTGTATGATGGGGGGTGAGGGATGAGGAAGGTAGTGGAAGGTCAAGTGTCTGTAAAAACTAAGTATGATTGGAAGGCAAAATATAAAAATTAAACTAAATAACAACTTTTAATAAAGAGTTCACCACCCTTACTTCTTTGTTTAGTTTAGTTGTTCACTATTCTCTTTAACAATAGCTTAACAATCTGTAACAGCTAGCAGAGTTAAATAAAAACTGTAGAACGTACCAAGAGTTTATATATTTAAAAAAATGTATATTAAATTACAAAAATGCTTTCTAAAAACAGTTATCAATAATCAGTCATCTTATATTATTATATGATTATGGTACTGATGGAATATGATATATGGGTATATGATATATGTAATTATGATATTGATGATATTGACACTAAATTAGACGATGTGTCAAAATATACCTTACTTTTAAAAACAAAGTACGTTGAGATACAAAATTAAAATTCTATAAAGTTATTGCAGTCCCTGTACTGTCCTATGGGTGTCAGTTTTAAACAACAACCAATAAACAAGACAGTAAAATAAAGAACTCAGAACTGGCATTCTTAAGAGGAGTTAAAACATGTTCCAAACTTGGCCGTATAAGGAATGGGGGCATAAGAGAAGAGTTAGAGAGAAGAGTTAGAAGTTTTTAACTCGAATGAAAAATTAAAAGATTATAAATAACGCTAGAAAGATAAGTTGGAAAGAATGTCAGATTCCGGACTGGCCAAACAAGTCTGGAAACACAAACCCGTAGGAGACAGGTGCGTGGGTAGACCCATGCTGGAGGATCATTGAAACCGGAACAGGCAGCACCGTGTCTATGCCGTGTTGTGAAGATGGTAATTTCGTGAGTCATGTTATAGTTTCGTGATTGCGTTTGAGTAGTGCGTTTGGTTTTCAGCTGGATGTAGTAAGTCATCATCATCACCTTCACAACACGGCATACGCAAGTTGCTACCTGTTCCGCCTTCAAAGGTCCTCCGCTCCTCCAGCCATCTCTTCCTGGGTCTACCATCACATCTGTGTCGTATAGGTTTATATTTCCAGACTTGTTTGGCCAGTCCGGAATCTGACATTGTTTCCAAGAGTTCTTTCGACCGGTGTTTATAATCACGTAGTATTCCATCCCAGTTAAAAGCTTGTAACTGTTCTATTATGGCCTCATTCTTTTACGGTCAAATTTGGAAGACCTTATAACTAAGCGCAAGAACGCAATTTAAAAGATCTGTATTTTATTGTCTTGTTTCTTCGTTGTTGCCCAAAATTCACACCCAAATAACAGTACAGGGACTGTCATTATAGAGCTTTAGCATTTGTATCATCTCGACGTATCATGATTCTAAAAAAAAACGGTGATTGTCCTACACATCGACTGGAACTTACCCAACTTACTGTCAATATCACAATTCCTATCATAGCCAATATCATTTTCCAAATAATTAAAATGTCTCATCTATTCTAGAATAACATCATTCATTCTTTTCTTATCGGCTCTTTGCCTTGAAATGCCATTACTTTTGTTTTTATAGCAGAGATTTTCATAGTGTACTGTTTGCAAATCTGATGAAGCTTAAAAACAGATTTTTGTAAAGAAGGTTCTGTATTTTTGAAGTACAAGCAAGTCGTCAGCAAACAACAGCACATTCAGATATCTCTTGCGTGATATTTAATACCAGAGTTCACTACATGTTTCCATTTCCTTTCCAGACCGTTAATATAAATATTAAAAAAGTAGGTGATATACTGCAGCCTTGTCAACACCATCGTTGACAGATAGGCCTTTTGTTTAGATAGCCTAGAAAGATTTTTAGCAGCTGTTCTTATTCCTTTATACAGTCCTTGTATAGTTCCTATAACCCCGTGTGGAATTGGTAGTCTCTCATCGGGTGCCTCCCCAGGTGGCGGATAGGGGTATGCTTACCAGATGTGGCGGGTACCGAGGGAAATAAAATACCCGGGCCGGACCAAAAATAGCAGCTGCTGCCTTGTAGTTGAATATTGGTTTATCAAAGGCTAAAGAAAGTAAACCTTGATTAAAACTTTACTGGTGTTCCAGGTTGAGGGTTAATGCAATAGACCAACTATTCATTCATTGGAAAAAAAATTATTAAAAAACCAAATAGATTGCAGCCGGATGGATTCAATAAACTTGAATGAGAATTAACCACTTCTGTAATCTTTGGTTCCGGAAAATGTGTAGACATTGTACAGACGGAATAATAATAATAATAATAACAATAATTGTTCCCATAAGGTGTTGCGGGTATCTCAGCTCTTTTAACATTGCCAAGGCAAATTTGTATATACTCGTATTTTAAAGGCCTACTCAAAGTCAACGAAAGCTACATGCGTTTCTTCATTGAAATCACCATGCTTCTCAATGATACGTGTAATAATAAAAGCATTAAACAGATTATTTATTAATAAATTTATTAATATTTCTAACCCGAATGTGAGATGTTATTAGATAGATGAATTTATAAATAAGCTAGCTGACACTTAGACAGCTTGCTGAATTGACCGGAGTCTACGTTGTTACGTGTGGGCTGTATAACAGGGTGACCTACAGGGTGAAGTAACAGCAGAAACGGTCATCATCATAATCATCTTAAAGATTAAACCAAGGATGATTTGTTCCGGTCTCAAATAGGCAAAGATTATAGCTGGTCACTCCACCACTTCCTCGGACGTCCCACACCTCTTGTCCTTCGGTTTATAGTTTCATAGTGGTTTGGGGATGCGGCAGTCATCCATTCGGCAAAGATGTTCCCACCAGTTCAGCCGATACTGGGCAGTCCTGTCGAGTATACTCATAATATTCAGTTCCTGCCGTACATCGGCGTTTCTTCTATGATCATGGAGAGTGTATACCCTGGTACGTGCCTGAGAAATCTCATTTTATCCGCTTGGATGCGACTGGCCTGGCTTTTCGTTAAAGTCCAATTTTCAGACGCATAAAGAAGTGTGAGAAGAGCCATATGTGATATGGTAGTAACCCATACTACCCATACCCATACCCAAGGGACATATTCACTACTGAATTGCCTCAAATAAGGACTAGCCAGACGGATCAAAAGTTGCTGACCACAGCTGCGAATAAAAGGAAAAAACGATTTGATAGTGCGGAACAATTTAAAGTTGGTGTATGGAATGTAAGAAGTACATAATGAAATGGAACTTTACAACGGTGACGACGAAAAGAACGAGGCAAACGGAAAAGTAAATTATGACCAAAACACGTGAATTAAAATGCCTATTAAGCGCTCCGTGTAGTTCGAGTACAAACGGGAATACAAGCAACGTCAGCCGGTTTGCTCAGCTGCGTTGCATCATCACGGCGGGAAACTGAATTAATTTTACTTGACACGTTTTGTTGACGTGTTTATCAGACCGCACGGCCGTCGGCAAATAATTATTTACGTTTTGATAGGAGGACTTCTGTCGCCAGCCATTGTTCAATTTATTTGACAAATTATACTCCGGCCATGTGTGTGAATGTGACATATTGCTGACAGTCACCGGGTCGCAGGTAATTATTATATGAGCAGCAGGCTGTACAAACAACGCTTTGGCACAGCAAAAGCCTTAAACGGTACACGCGTATACACACACAGGCGGCTTCATTTTATAACTCTTTTCGAATTAATTTAACCAATCAGTGAAAACGTATTAGATTACATGAGAATTCAGCAACTAATTTAATAGTTGTTGATGACCAGTTACTTTTGGTTCAAGATATTAAAGACATAGAGTACATGGCTAGAAAATTGATACAGGAATATCAGAAATAGGGACTAAAGGTAAATATGAATAAAACAAAATACATGGCAATAGGTGACCTTCATCAAGACATGATGTTGGAGGAAGACATAGGCAAGATTTCATATACAGAGGAATAAAGTATTTAGGCGTAAAAATTATGGACAGTGGGAAGCAAGACAAAGAAATACAATCCGTAATTAATTTGGAAAAGATGGTTTTTTCTACATTAAATGGAATCCTGTGGGATAAGAAAATTACAGCAGAAAGTAAAACCAAAATATTTAAAACCATTGTTAGAAGTATCATGGCTTACGGCTCAGAAGTTTGGACTATTAATAAACACAAGAACAAAATTTATTACAGCAGAGATGGACTTTTGTAGACGTTCGGAAAAACTATCCAAACGTGAGAAAATTAAAAATTAAGTCATTAAAGTCAGAATGAATGTGAAAAATTCAATTGTTGTTTATTATCCAACCAAAAAAATTACAATGATACGGACACACGAAAAGAATGGCACAGGAAAGATTGCCAAGGAAAGGTTTGAAATGGACCCCACCAGGAAGAAGGAAAAAAAAGATCATCTATCACCTAGATAGAAGGATAGAAGGAATTCAGACTGGAACGAGAAATTGATGAAGATCTTTGTATGGACAAGCAGCAGTGGAAGATGAGAATTCTATCACTTCTGTAATATTTGGTACCGGAAAATGTGTAAACATTGTACAGCTGGAATAATAATAATTTAATAGTTTCTTCCTTTTTCTATCGTGTAAGTAGTTTAAATATCATCATCATCATCATCATCATCATCATCATCTTCGCAACACGGTATACGCAAGGTGGTGCTTATTCCTCTTTCAAAAATCCTCCAGCCATCGTAATAGAGTCCCGCACAATAATCACTTTTCACTAATGACGACTTGAACGCACTGTGTAATCGTCTGACGTAAACTGATCTGACCGTCGCTGGATGCTTAATTTATATCCCGCTGAGATACCAGAATAATTTGCCACTTTTTCGATGACGTGTTAAACAGGCGCTCTCGAATCCACTATAAAAAGTGTCATTGTGTGGCCTTGAACACGGTGCGCCGACCGCGCGGTTGGGATAGCCTCGATTGTTGACGCATGATAAGTGTCACATAATTGTCTTCCATCACAAAGCAGGAGAAATAATATGTACGCACGCGCGCGCGCACACACACACACATTACAGCTTAGCTCTGCTGGGATAGCCGAGATACTTGTAGAACGTTCCGTATTACGTAACAATATTTTGTTAATGCTTAGTTATGCATTCTGATTTTTAAAAATCACGATAGCCTATATGTTCCTTCAGACAGCGATATTTATCTCCACAAAGTAAAAATTATTTATTGGTTCATTAAGAAGTTGTCAAAGTTATTCATCATCATCACAAGCTTCACGGATTAAACCAAGGAAGGTTTGTTCCGGTCTAAAATAGGCAAAGATTAGAGCTGGTCATTCCAGCGCTTCCTCGGACGTCCCACACCTCTCCGTCCCCACTACTTATACTTCCATAGATGTTTGCGGATGCGGCAAAGATGTTCCCACCAATTCAACCGATACTGGGCGATCCTGTCGAGTATACTCATAATATTCAGTTCCTGCTGTATATCTGTTTTTTCTATGATCATGGAGATCATATGGTATCACGTGGTATACCCTGCCACGTGCCTGAGAAATCTCCTTTCACCCGCTTGGATGCGACTGGCCAAGACTTTTGTTAAAGTCCAATTCTCAGACCTACAAAGAATTGTGGGAAGAACCTTCACCTAGAATTTTAGGCGTGTTCCTTCATTTGCTGATTTAAGGGTTAGCCTAATAGTCCCGCACATAATTTTCAACTTATGCAACTTATTCGCATGTCGTTCCACGCATTATAAGGCACATCGTAGCCCAGATATACAAAATCATTACGGTTGTCAAATTTATTAAGAAAATAAAGCTTTATAGTTGGCTAAAAAGCGCGCAGCTGGTGTCCTTTGTTATCGTTCCTCCACGTTTAATGAATAATTCAGGGATGAAAAATTATGTATATTTTATATTGTGCGTTGCGCAGTTAGAATATTTTGAACGCGGTGGAAGAAGCACTTTATAAAATTACTCAGGGGAACGTGGAAAATAATAACTTGGGCAGCTTCTTTGTTAATATTTAATTCACTCGCTGCCAAGTGTTGGAAATGTTTATTAATCAGAATCTATTGAAGCAAGTGATTCACGCTGCTGCTCTACATGCGTACATAAAGCCGAAAAACGCGGGGCTTTAACTTGTGAAACACAATGCTTTAGACTTGCTTGCGCTAAAATTGTATACATCTCAGGTGTTGTTTTTGTAAGTTTTTGATTAAAAACGCTCGGCCGTGGTGTGACGGTGATGTATTCTAGCGGCAGCGATTAAACTAAAACATTCGAAGTATCACTCTCAACACCTTCTTTATTTATCGTTATTACAAATGATTTTCACAAGTAAATCTGAAACTGATCGTCGTATAATACAGTGAAAAACAAAATACAAGACATCAATTAAGTCACTAATCACCAGCTTTAATTATCGCAATTAAACAGATTGTAATCAACAAGATAGTCTCTTACATCAAATCAAATAAATATTGTTCACAAGCAATAAAAATGGCAACTCATAGAGTCCCGCACAATTATAAAACATATCACACTCCGCCACAATACTATTAACCGCACTGGAATAAATCGCCACTGAAACTGCACTATGCGCCGCTGAATATATAGACATATATTATATACCCCCCTGAGAATGCAAAATAATTCATAATACCCGTCAATGCTACTAGAAAACACCAGAACGTAATTTGTTGCGGCCTTGAACACAGTGCGCCGACCGGTATGGCGTAGAACAGCGTCGTTGACTGCCGCGTGACAAGTGTCACGTAATTGTTCTTCATCTCAAAGTAGCAGAAATATGTACGCACACACACACATTACAGCTGGGCTCCGCTGGAATAGCCGAGAAACACAAAGAAATATTCTGTAATGGCGTAATAGTATAAAATAGAAAATACATATTTCGATTAAAACCTGTAATACCGAGTTCCGAGACAATCATAATTTATAAAAACAAAAAAGGTAACGCACAAGTATAACATTGATCTACAAATGTGGTATCAAATACACGCACTAATTCTGTGACCTAACTCACTAACTTTCAGAATCAAGAGTGACTCACACTCTCTATTACAGTCTTACACAGGATAGTAATGACGTCATTCACCAACATGCATAAGTTACTAGAATAATAATAAATGGTCACAGTCATAGTAATAGTAATAGAATAGTAGAATAGAATAACAGACTAGCTTTTTATGAATACCCTGGTTGTGTACCTAAGAACTGTCGCAACCAAGATATTGTTACGACATTACAGAACAATCTACGTGTTACCGAACGTTCCAGATGAATCCAGCGGAATACGGGTAAATGTTGTGGCGTACATGATTTCAACATGCGCTCGCGAGACTTTTCTGGAAGCCGCCAGCCGCACGGATTGTGTCAAGTGTGGTACACACGGACGCTGACGTTAGCTTTGTGTGTGTGTGTTTAAATTGAATTAATAAAACAAACAACAACGAAACTAGCAGCACCAGCAGCAGCAGCAGCCCCTCGTTACAAAAGCCTGTCTCTATGTGACAAAACAAAACCAATCGTTATTAATGCGGTTATACGTGTGTACACACCGCGCCAAGTACACAAAGCGCCGCCCGATGCTGATGCTGATGTTGCTTCATTGTCTTGGGCTTTGTAATCTGTTTTGTAGAGGGATAACGCAACGAGATAATGCTTCGTGCTTTGCAGAAGCGTTGAAAAATAATTAAACAAACGATATCCAGTTGTATCACAAAAGCCGTTCTTAATTTTATTTAGATTTTAAGCGCAGTGTCAGCTACAGGGAAAGTGAATATAAAATCTACGCTCTTTCATTATCACTAAAAATTTTCATCATTATTTCTTTTTCTTTAACAGCAACAACCGACAAAATGAATTTTTAAATACGCTCCTCCGTAAACACTAAATACAAAAACATTATTTCTACACTTATAAAACAGATGATTTACGTTTTTGGTTTAATTAGTAAGACTATCCCTAAGTTTCCCTTCTAAGAACGACATAAGATTCAGTTCAACATTATGCCTGTGACTCATTTCAGAAATTCATAGTGATTAAGTTTTTATATACACGGTTGCCTCGCGACTATCGGCTTGATAGTAAAAGCAGTACCTAATTTTCTTTAATTTGAGTAGCAGCGGTAGGGAAAGTGAACGTAAAATTTACGCTGTTTCAATATCACTAAACATAAGCATAATTATTTCGTTGACTTCAAGACCAACAGCCGACAAAGTCAATATTTATTAAAATACGCTTCCTCTTTATCACTAACTAGAAGCATCATCATTATTTCTACTATTTAAACGGCAGATTTACGTTCCTCCTTTAATTAGTAAGACTATGTCCAATTTTCACTTCCATTTAAGTACATGACGTAGGATTTAGTTCTACGTTCTGCTTTTGAATTACTTGACGAATTCTGAGTTATTAGATTTTTTTATACGGAATAGAGTTGCGACTGTCAGCACCGTGTCTGTAAGTCGCACATCGAAGATAAAACATTCCTTCAACAGTCAAACCTTTCAACTTTGATAAATAACAGGAAAAAGTAACATTAGACACATATAATAAATTAGTAGTTAAATAAATTTATTTCTTATTGTGTTTAGCTTGGTATGTACTGACTTAGTTGACTATTATAAGATTAAAATAACATTAGTATTTGAGGAAAACTCATAGGAGAGTTAAATAAAATTTGGTAATACAGTATTAAAGGAACGTCATCATTAAATTGAACTCCATACGCTGCACTCGAATAAATCGAAGCTAATTATTTTTTATAACAATTACGCTTTTTGCTTTAATTTGCTCCAGTACACACCAGACAATAAATACAAAACTTATTTCTTAATTTACTTTTGTTTTCAAGAAAGCAGCAACAGCAGATAAAGTAAATTTTAAAAATATGCCACCTCGTTATCACTAAAGTACAAGCACCACTTTATTCCACCACTTCTGAAACAGATGATTTACGTTTTTAGTTCAATAAGTAAGACTATTTCCAAATTTCTATTTTTTCGAAACATTATGTAAAGATTCAGTTCAACATTATGCGTGTGAATCACGTGAGAGAAATTCATAGTGATTAAGGTATTATGTACTGTATACTGTAGAGTGTATATCTGCATGCCTGGGCCGTGTGAGACGAGGATTGATGGTAAAAAGTTCCTTTAACAGTAAACACACTCTAATTTTGATAAATATTAGGGCTATGTGTCCAAAAATATTATAATAAGTTAGTAACTAATAGATAACTTTCTTAAGGTATCTGAATTTGTGTGTCCAGAATTTTTGGACTATTATAACGGTAAACTAGATTTGAATTCGAAAAAAGTTCAAAAAAAGTTAAATAAAATTTGATATCGTGGTAGTATACAAGCTTCATGATTTCTTCATTTTTAAATGAATATGAATATGTATTTTTAGTGAATAACTAAATACTAATTATTTTTCGTAATAATTACGCTTTTGCTATAATTTGTTTTCATGATACGCTAAACAATAAATACAAAACTTATGTTGTTAGACTGAAAATGTTTGCTGCGACTTAATTACTAAAATATGTGACTTGTCTTAGTGGAATGTATTCTAGGTATACATTTGTTTAAACGATTTTCTTATCCAGAAAGTCATTAAATTTGTTATTGTTGTGGTAAATTTACAGCTCTACCAGTTACTTTCCTAAAACTTTACTCGTGTTAAATGTTCTTTATACAAAATATTAATTCTAATGTTATTAGCCCTCCAATTTTCTGCAACTTTATTCTAATTCTAAATTATTTCCAGTGAGAGAGTAAAATTATCGAAGGCCAGAGAACATTTTTAGATAACCGCACGTGAACAAAGAGAGAATTTTCGAACAAATTATCTTGTACGTGTGCTTTGTCTATATGAAAGAAGGTAGTTCGTTTCAATAACACGCAAAGGCAAAGAAGTAAGCACGTAGAGAAGGCGTTGCCTTAATGACCTGTGTGTGTGTGTTTAAATTGAATTAATAAAGTAAACAACAAAACTAGCAGCAGCAGCAGCCCCTCGTTACAAAAGCGTGTCTCCCCGTTACTGTGGCTGCTGCTGCTGCATTGTCTTTGACTCCGTAATCTGTTTTTTTTTAGAGAGATAGCGCAACGAGACAATGCTTTGCGCTTTGGAGAAGCGTTGAAAAATACGTAAAAAACCCCTCGCCCGTTGTAGTTTCTAAAGCCGTTCTTAACATTATTTTGCCTTTAAGAGCAGTATCGGCATGGAAAGTAAATATAAAATCTACGCACTCTTATTATTACTAAGTACAGGCTTCATTATTTTTACTCCTTAGACAGACATTCTACGCTTTTATTGAATTAGTAAAACTATTTGCAACTTCTTCTTTAATCTAAGTATTACGTAAGATGCAGTTCAACATTGTGCTTGTTAATTGCCTGAGAAATTCAAAGTTATTAAATTTGTATATCTACAGGACTGTCCGCTTCCGCTTCGCCGTGTCCTGTAAGCTGCGGATTAAAGATAAAATTTTCTATCACCAGTCAACACCTCACAATTTGAATAAATAAGTAACATTAGACAAATATAATTAAGTCCGTTATTAATAAATTAGTTTGTTAGTGTATTTTGAATTGCTTGTACTCATTTTTTGTACTATTATTATAAACATACCACATTTGAATTTCATTTTTGTTGAAAGGAAAGATAAATACGATTTCGTAACATAGTACCATATCTGCAGCACGATTTCTCAATTTCCAGTGAACTTCAGAAGCTTTTCGTTTATAAATAAATACGAGACAATATAAATATAACAAGACAAGTAGTTCTATACAGTACGATAGTTTCGGAACTGTAAGTTGGCATCCCTGTATGATTAGAATTCTTTCGCTCATAACGTCAAAATCTTGTTTAATGGTGGTGAGTTGTCTTGAAGTTTTGGAATTATTTGAATAACGACCAGTAACCCGGTTTCTTGCTACCTCAATTGGCTACAATTTACTAATCCGGCTCCTACGACTAAACAGTACATGAAAAGCTTTACGAATCGCTGAAATTTTTATAAATGTGTAAAACTATTTGAAAACGGTAGAACGTCTGTTACTGACAAGCACCGTTCTATATGTTCAGATAAGATTTTATTATTTTTGTGATTTCCTAGGAGACCAGCTGACAATAAACAATACATACTGCTCTGATATTCCTATCAGTAAAGTACAGCCGCTAGTAATGCGTAATGTCCTGGATTTCTACACATTTCTCTTTCAAGATAACGCTCGCCTACCCACAGCTCAGTTAACACGTGAAACAACGTGTGTTTCCTAAGACTTTACTTATGTTGAATGTTCTTTACAAAACGTATTAATTCTAATGATATTAGCTCTCCCAAATTCTGCAACAATATTCTAATTCTAAATTATTTCCAGTGAAAAAGTAAAATTACCTACGGCCAGAGGACGTTTTAAGGTAAGCGCACGTGAACAAAGGAAGAATTTGCATTAGCTCGAACAAATTATTTTGTACGTTTGCTTTGTCTATATGACAGAAGGTAGTGCGTTTCAAAAATACGTGAACCCAAAGAAGTAAGTACGTACAAAAGGGGCTGCCTTAATGACCTTTGTGTGTGTTTAAATTGAATTAATAAAGCAAAAAAAAATAAAACTAGCAGCAGCAGCAGTCCCTCATTACAAAAGTTTTCTTTATGTTGCTGCAGCTGATGTTGCACTGTCTTTGACTGCGTAAGCTGTTCTGTAGAGAGAGATAACGCAACGCGATAAAGCGTTTCGTGTTTCGCAGAAGCGTTGAAAAATACGTAAACAAACGTTCGCCAGTTTTATTACAAAAGTCGTTCTTGATTTTCTTTTATCTTCAAAAGCAGCATGGGCAGAAAAAGTGAATATAAAAAATGCTACGCTTTTTCATTATCATTAAACAAAGCCATTATTATTTCCTTGTCTTTAAGAGCATATAGTGATCAAAATTTTAAAAAATTTATAATTTTTCGATCAAGTGGCACGCTGAAACACTCGAGTTGACAGACACAAGCCCGGGTCGTAAATAAAGACGAATTAGGGACACGTCAGACCCGACGCCAGTACGAAGACAATGATAAAAACGGCTGTGTACACGCCACAATAAGAATCTCAGGAACGTCGTTGACAGCTCAAAGTTAGTTACAATTTACAGCACCTAGCGAACGAAACAAAGACTTAGTCCAGCTGCCTGGTTACGCAGAAATAAAATGGAACACATGCTGTGGGGGTGTGTTGTAACGAGCACACATAAGAACGTTACACCCAGCAACAAAGGGTATAGAGAAATCTCGACAAATATGTAAACAAAAGAACAGACATTCAGTGAATACTAGAGGTACGCACAGCCCAGCATGAAAACAAACCCTGACATCTAGCTAGATTTACAACTAGAAAGCGTGGGATTCGTCCAGGGATGTCACCAACGAAGAGTTGATAATCGGCGGAACGAACGAAGGGTAAAATGAACAATTGACCAAGACACTGCAGACTCTTAACAAAAGCTAAGTCAGAGTACCGCGACAACGTCGAAACAAAGGTTGACAGACAGGCGAGAGAATTGCCCTAGTTTCTGAGAATCAGCACAACGTTCGTCGCTGGAATATTCCGGGGATGTCGGCGACCAACCAGCGTTGGGCATCTTCCTAAAGAACTCGTGGAGAGAGTAATAAGGACTCGAACGACGAATCGGGAAACCGATAACAAGATCTACAAGGTGGTAGGAATTTAAAGGAACCTATCAGTAACGAGATAAGGCGTGGAAATATAGAAGTTGCCTTCTGGGTAGTATGTTTGATAAAAACTGTTTGCGAGGACGCGGAGCGAGTTAGTAATACAGTAGTTATGGTAGTAATACGGTAGAAGACGAGTAATAGTAGTTGCAGTAGTTACAATAATTATGTAACAAGACGGAATAATATAGTAGTAGTTGGAGCGGTAATAACAGTAGTAATTGAAATAGTTTACGCGACTTACCGAACTTTTAACTCAGTGAAATCGTAACCAAGTCGCGGTCTTGAGTGAACTTAGACATTCAATTCAATCACGATTACACAAAAGTCTGTTCGACAGTTATATGAGTTCCGATAATCAACAGTGCGAATAGACATAACTATCGTTAAATATCAGTGTGTACGTGACTCTAAACTACGACCGACACGCAACATAATAATACAAGTGAGTAACATTCCGAGAGTAAAACAGTGGGTGACAGTTCAAACACTATTCCACCATAATGATTCGCTATATTGAACATTTGAACTGAGTGAACCAACCCGAACACTATTACTCACATAGCATACACTACGTCCAAGATAGATGAAATAGTTAATTATATGAACACGCACACAGCAAACTCTAAGAGTTTACCATCTTAATGACGATGTTGACATCTTAACACTTGAACTCAAAAACACTTGACACCAGCGGGGAGTACAACACCACACTATACATAACGAGAGTGGAAATTAGTGAAGTGAAGTGAAGTGTTCTTCAATTAACAGTGATTAGGATGTACGAGGAATCCACCAGCGGATGTCATCTTACACCGATGGAATTTTGGATAAACCCTTTTTCAAGATAAGCCTTTATGTTTCTTAAATCCTAGTGATACATATACTACTGCACTGTCTCATCTTTTCAAAAAGCTACTCCCGAGAGATTTTGTAAAGTTATATAAATCATAAATCTTATAATGTTAATATTGAAGTAATTCATCTGAGCATAATGAACGCATTTAGCTAGGGATAAAATATATTCGATTGCTATTTGTTTGTATATGTATATTATTGTGTTGTATTTGAATGTACTGTATATCTTGTTTTCAGGAAACAAAGAACGAATATTATTGTAATTTTGTTATTATGTGTCTTAATTATGTATTTGCAGGACATAGTAATTTACTTAATCAACAATATAATAAATAAGTGATTATTACCTATTTACTTAAATCTTGCGTTCATTATTGCAAAATTAACCTTGACAACTAATTTATCACATTCCAAGTAATTTCATAAAGAGTCTCAGAGTTATGCTAATTATCAATGGACACAACCAAATCGACCACTGAAACGTCAGATTAACAGGCTCATGCAAATCATATTGATTTGATAACTATATTGAGTCAAATCCGACGAGTATAATATACTTTTCTATATGTGTGTTAAATATTAATGTCAATTACAACCCTGTTTGATTACATATAATTAGTATACGAATTTAATTAGACCCAATTTATCAATTCATAATTGGATAATTCGATAATAATAATAATTAGCATAATTACACCAAAAGCAACAGCCGAGAAAGTGAATATTAAAAATATACTCTTTCGTTATCACTAAGTACAAGCATCATCATTACTTCTAGTTCCTAAACCGAGGGTTTGCGTTTTTTATTCAATTATTACGACTATTTCAAACTTTCTCTTTCTTATATCCACTATGTGAGATTCAGTCCAACATTATGGGTGTAAATCACTTGAGAAATTATAAGTTATTAACTTTTAATATATTGTAACGAGATGCCCATCGACCAGCTTAGAATATTCTCCACTCTTCCGCAGTGTGTCCAGTGTGGCAGGTGTTGCCCCAGTCAAGGCCGCTCTCAAGCGGTTCCAGTGAGTGTATTAAAGAACACTTGAGATACGCATTAAGTGGCATGAAGTGAGGATGGAAAATTTTTGGAACGCGTGCGCTACCTATAAAAAGGGATAGCAGCCGGCTTGTCACTTCGATTACGTGAAAGATTTTCCTTAGCGTGGATCGAGTGTTTGTCGAAATATTGTGTAAAGTGTTATTATTGTGTTGTAAATTCTGCGAAACTATATTATTTCACATTATTATTCCGTGTGGACAAATCCAACTGGAATTATTGTACGAGTTGTTCACAAACTGTTATTTGTGATAATTAAAGCTGATTATTGGTGACTTCATTGGTGTCTGCATTTTGTTGTCCACTGTACCATACGACGATCAGTAGACCGTCGTAAAAATATAGAGTAGATTTTCGACAGTCCCATTGGCTGTATTGCCTGCGGATTGAAGATAAAACTTCTCTGCATAAGTCAACAGCCACTAATTTTGATAAATATCATAAAAGAGTACCATTAAACATACATAATAAGTTATTAGTTAATAAATTATTATCTTATTGTATTTAGAATTATATGTTCTGACTTTCTAGGTTACTACGACAACAAACTATTTTCAGTTGGAGAAAAATTGAAAAATGTATATAAATACTAACTAAGTTCGGTGTTACATAAGCGTCACAATTTTTTCCTTTCACATGAAATGTATACACTGTATGGAAATAAATGAATACTTAGTATATTCAGTAATACGTACACTTTTCATACAAAATTTGGCGCTACTACACAATAAATAATAAATAAAAAACTTATTATTTATAAAGTTAGCCTTACAATGTTTACTGCGTAAGGGGTGGGTCATGACACAAAAGGAAAGCGGCAAGATTCAGAGTGCTGAAATGCAGTTTCTTCGAAATACTTTTAATTATACATTGCAAGATAGAATAAGGAATGAAAGTATCCAAGCAGAACTCGAAGTAAAAGACATACATGAATTTATTGCAATTTACAGAAGATAATCGTGGGATCATCTGCAAAGGATGACAGAGAATCGATTGCCGAAAGCGGCACTGAAAGATAATGCCACTGGTAGGAGAGACGTGGGTCGTCCGAGGATGAGATGGGTGCCTGAACAGGTTTGTGTAACCTAATCCTTGAAGAGGAGGAGAAAAAGAAGAAGAAGAAGAAGAAATATTTCCACAGACAGAGAAAAGCCATAAGATCTTTTTCGGTAACCGCGCGTACACAAAGCGAGAATTTGCATAAGCGCGAGAAAATTACCTTATAAGTTAGCTTTGTGTGTGTGTGTTTAAATTGAATTAATAAAGCAAACAACAACGAAACTAGCAGCAGCAGTAGCAGCGGCCCGAGTTACAAACCCGTGTCTCTATGTGACAAAACAAAATCAGTCGTTATTAATGCGGTTATACGCGTGTACACACCGCGCCAAGTACACAAAGCGCCGGCCGATGCTGATGCTGATGCTGTTGCATTGCCTTTGGCTGCGTAATCTGTTCTGTAGATATATAATGCAACGAGATAATGCTTTGGGTTTGCAGAACCGTTAGAAAATACGTAAATAAACGTTCGCCCGTTGTAGATACTAAAGCCGTTCCTAATTTTCTTTTGTTTCCAAGAGCAGCATCAGCTGCAGGGAAAGTGAACATATAGTCTTCGCTGTTTCATTATCACTAAACACAAGCACCATTGTTTGTACAGTTTTGAAACACATGATTTACTACACTTTTCGTTCAATTAGTAAAACTATCTCCAACTTTCACTTTTTCCTTAGAAGACATATGCTTACGCTTATGCTTATATGACATAAGTTTCAGTTCAACCATGTGGATGTAAATCATTTCAGAAACTAATAGTGATTAAGTTATATATATAAGGTTGCCTCACGACTATCCGCTTGATAGTAAAAACATTTCCTAATTTTCTTTTGTCTTTAAGAGTAACAGCGGTAGGGAAAGTGAATTTAAAAAATACTACGCTGTTTCATTATCACTAAACACAAGCATTATTATTTCGTTGTCTTCAAGACCAACAGCCGACAAAGTCAATAAGTATTCAAATACGCTGCTTCGTTATCACTAACTAGAAGCAGCATCATCATTATTTCTACTCTCTAACAGATGTTTTACGTTCCTCTTTCAATTAGTAAGACTATGTGCAACTTTCACTTTCTTCTAAGTATCTATAAGATTCAGTTCGAGGTTACGCTTTTGAATTTCTTGACAAATTCTGAGTGGTTAGATTTGTTTATACAGATTAGAGTTGCAACGGTCAGCGCAGTGTCTGTAAGCCGCACATTGAAGATAAAACATCTTTCCAGGAGCAAACCTTTTAGTTTTGATGAAAGAGTAACATTAGACAAACTTTAACCAATTTATTTTCATCAACCGTGGCTTTACAACCCTTGGTGGCTCTTCGCTTGCTCCTACTTTCTGAGATCCTACTCTATCTGGCCTTTGAATCTAAACAAAACCAGTCGTTATTAATGCGGTTATACGCGTGTCTAGAGCGCCGCCCTATACGGAAGCTGCTACATCGTCTTTGGTAATTGCTAATCTGTTCTGTACAGAGATAACGGAACGCGATAATGCTTCGTGTTTTTCAGAACCGTTGCAAAATACGTAAAAACTCTCGCCAGTTGTAGTTTATAAAGCCGTTCTTAATTTTCTTTTCTTTTAAGACCAGCATTGGCAGGGAAACTTAATATAAAGTCTACGTTGTTTCATTATCACTAAACACAGGTGTCATTATGTTTAACATTGAAAATATTTATAAGGACGTGTCGCACATTTGAAAACGGCCGCTGGTGCGTGATCGAAAATGGGAACCGGTGAGTTTCCATATAAACTACTTCTTTGTTGTCAATAACGTAGTACACATATAGAACTACGCTTATGAATGCGACTACATTTAACATATAATCTGTACATTGGTAAATGAAGAATGAATTCATTGATTGGTGAATGAAGAACGAATTAATTGATTGGTGAAAAACATAAATATATATATTTTTAGATTTATTGAAGCATTTTCAATGCCCTTCTCTGTGCATTGCATTTGTGCAATGCCTGTTAATTTTTTCTCTTCAAAAGTAACAGGAGAGAAAGTGAACATTAAAGACACTCTCCTTCGTTATCACTAAGTACATGCATCATTATTTCTACAGTTTTGGAACAAATGATTTACGTTTTTTGTTCAATTAGTACGATTATTACTAACCTTCTCTTTCTTCTAAGCATGACGTATAATTGAGTTCAATACTATGCCAGTGAATTACTTGATAAATTTATAGTGATTAACATACGGTAGACTCGCGGGGATGTAGACAAGTATAAAAAGTTAGTAGCTAATAAATTAGTTCCTTAAATTAGTTGGATTTGTGGGGATATAGACAAGTATAAAAAGTTAGTAGCTAATAAATTAGTTCCTTAAATTAGTTGGATTTGTGTGTACAAACGTTTTGGACTATTATAAAAATATGCTACATTTGAATTCGAGGAAAGTTCAAAAGAAAATTAAATAAATTTTGGTAAACTGTAATATAGAAGCGTCATGATTTCTTTTTTTGTAATAAACTTCATGCATTTTTGGTGAATAACTGAATATTAATTATTTTTCATGATAATTACGCTTTTTGCTATAATTTGGTTTTACTATACATAAAACAATAAATACAAAACTTAATATTTCTAATGTTGTTAGATTGAAAATTATTGATGCAACTTTATTGCTAAAACATGTAACCTGATACAGTGTAATGGTTTCAAGATGTGTATTTCTCTTAATGATTTTCTTACCCACAAAAGCCATTACGTTTGTTATTGTTGTGGAAAATTTACAGCTGCACCTATCCCTTTCCTAAGACTTTACTCGTGTTAAATGTTCTTTACAAAACGTAGTAATTCTAATGTTATTCCAATTTTCTGCAACTTTATTCTCATTCTAAATTATTTCCAGTGAGAGAGTAAAATTACCTAAGGCTCGAGGACATTTTTAGGTAACCGCGCGTAAACAAAGAGAGAATTTGCGTTAGCCCGAACAAATTACCTTGTACGTTTTCTTTTTCTATGTGAAAGAAGATAGTCGTTTCAAAAGTATTTGAAGCCAAAGAACTAAATATGTACAAAAGGGGCTGCCTTAATGACCTGTGTGTGTGTCTATGAATTGAATTAATAAAGCCAAGAAGAACAAAACTAGTAGTAGCAGCAGCAGCAGCAGTCCCTCGTTACAAAAGTTTTCTCTATGTTGCTGGGACTGATGTTGCCCCATTGTCTTTGACTGCGTAAGCTGTTCTGTAGAGAGATAACGCAACGCGATAAAGCGTTTCGTGTTTCGCAGAAGCGTTGAAAAATACGTAAACAAACGCTTGCCAGTTGTATTACAAAAGCCGTTCTTAATTGTCCTTTGTCATCAAGAGCAGCGTCGGCAGGGAAAGTGAATATAAAAAAATACTACGCTCGTTCGTTATCCAGCACAAGCATCATTATTTCTTGTCTTCAAGAGCAACGGCCAACGAAGTTAAAAAATAAAAAATACGCTCTACCATTATCACTAAAAAACAAGCATTTTTACTTCTTTATCTTCAAGAGGAGCAACTAGAACGGTGAATTATAAAATTACGCTCTAATATTATTACTAATGATGATGATGATTTAATTAATTTATATCTTATGGTGATAGCTGAATGCTATTAAAACAATGTAATTTACAAAATAATAAAATTTAATTAAGAAAGTTGTGTTACTGATTATAATCACAAACCGAATTAACACTGTTGCACACCACAGTAATAGAAATATTATTCCGATTAGCGCTTTCAAGCTGCACAGCTCACCATCAGATCGGAAATAATTTTTCTGTAGAGGTGTGCAACAGTGTTAATTCTGTTTGTGAAAATAATAAAAATATATACTTTTAAAAATTTTATTATTATTAATAATATAAATATATAACAGGAAAAATGTGAGCATTTATGAACATTATTACTAAATAAAGGCACCATTATTTCTACATCGTATACTTGTTTACATTATTTAGTAAATTAACAAGACTATTCTAAAATTTCCATTAATTTGAAGAGTTACGTAAGAGCTAACTCAGTAGTATGTCTGCGCGGTATTTTAGTAAATAAAAACAATACGGAAGACTCTACTGACTTTCAAGATAAAATAAAAAAATTACGGACGAAAAGTGCAGTGTCTTCTGTGGACTGAGAAAAATGCAGTCTAGCCGGAATCGTAGTATGAACCTCAGAATCAGATTGGTGGGATATGACGTGTTTTCAGCGTTTTTTATGGCTTGCAACGTTTGACTGTTATAGAAAACTACCGACAAGGGGCAAGAAATGTATAAAGTGAGGGCCTACAGAAGTATCTTGAGAATTAGTTGGTGGTGTTCGATCACAAACGACGAGATACTGACAAGAATAAGGAAAAAATGAAAGTAAAAAATACCATAAAAGTAAGAAAACGCAGTATCTGGGGAATGCAATGAGAAGAGAAAAATATCAACTTTTGCAGTTAGTTATATAAGGGAAAATACAATGTAAAACAAATCAGGGCGGAAGGCGTATTTCCTGGTTAGAAATGGTTCCTTAGAGAATGGTTTCAGTGTACCTCAGATAAATTTGATCAGAGCAGCTAAATATAGAATCCGGATTGCCGTTATGGTTGCCAACCTTCTCAGAGGAGACGGCACCAAAGAGGAATAGGGAGAAGAAGAAGTAGTGGTAGTATTTTGTGACAGAAATTACATTCAGAATAAATTTGTATTCAAAAATTGTTTCAAGTGACTTTCCTATATTGGTTTCCGCTGTTAGTTCCTATATATAATTACGAAATTGTTGTTTCTATAGAGAATGAAAGACATGAACTATTTTGTATTAGTTTTTAAAGTGTTACGTAAAATTTAGTTCAACGTTATGTCTGATCCAATTTAAGTGCAAAATATTAGAAAAATAGCAACAGTATTAAAATGTCCATGTAGGACGTGTAAAATTAACAGATAATTTTATCGTGCGTGCTGCTAGCGTTTCATAAAACTCAGGTATGTTCTGTTTTGTTAGAAGATGGCTCTCATGGATTGTACGTATTTGATTTTGAACATAACTGCCAGACGTTTTGCCGTCACAGAAAAAAATATAAATTCGACGTTTCGGCCACCCAACCAACCGGCAGCCGTCTTCAGGCTAATTATATACTGATACATGTAAAGTAACGAACAATATTCTGAAAATATTATAGTTTTGCCTTTATTATTATATAGACTCTCTATCACTTGTTGATAAGCTATTATTCGTTTTCTTACATGTAATAATGTACTGATAAGACGAACTCCTCGATTTTTTTTCCATTTTGTACAGTGGAAAAAAGGATACAGAACAACAATTAAGTCACTAATCACCAGCTTAAATTAATGTCAATTAACAGTTTGAAATCAACAAGTTATTTAAGAAGATTATACTTGTACAATTATTCAAGTTAATCTGTTTACGCAAATAATAATATCAACTATAAAGAATTCCGCACTATAATCACTTTTCACTAATGCACCACTTGAGACGCACTGTGTAAATCGCCCGACATAAACTGGAACCTCAATTGAATAAATCGCCACTTGAACTTAAACTAAGCGACAGCTGTCGTTGTTTAAATAGATTGCACAAATGTTCCAGAATAATCCATATTACGCGTCAACAGTACTCGAAAACACTAGAGCGTAATTACTTGCGGCCTTGAACACAGTGCGCGCGGACTGGTGAAGTATGGAAGAGCCTCGGTTGTTGACGCGTGAGAAGTGTCACGTAATTGTCTTTCATCTCAAAGTAGCAGCACATTACAGCTGGGCTCTGCTGGGATAGCCGAGAAACATCCAGAATGTCCTGTAATGTCGTAACAGTATAATTAGCCTGGAGACTCTGGAGACTGCTTGATTTTCTGAATGCCCGAAACATCGCTTTATACTTTTTCTGTAATGCGAAAAGTCCGTCAGTAAAATTAAAATTCAAATGTTATTTTTGTTGATTTATTTTTTAGACACTGACCTTTTGTACGGCATATGTTATTAAAACTTCGTAACTTTCAGTCCATATCGTCAGTCCAGCGACAGTAAATTTTGCATTCTACATACTTAAAAAAAATGGCTTATCTTCTCTAATGTTTTGTTGTCTAAGACAATCTGGGCCCTTATCGATTTCCGTCTCGAGGAAGACATAATTTTTGTTTCACGGACTGATGTTATTAAATTATATTTAATTATACAAAGGTTTTAAAAAAGTTTCATTAAAAGTTGTTATATAGTATAGTTAATTTTTATATTTTGCCTTTCGATTATACTTAGTTTTTACAAACACTTGACTTTCCCTTACTAGTTACTCCATCATACACACATCACACACATGTCCGGATACACACAATAAACTGTGAAACTTACCAGTTGTTTGTATATTTTGTTAAAACCTTTGTATGAATATGTTTCACAAAGTGACCAACGAGTCGTCAATCAATATATTATTTGTTGTAGTTGGTATAGGCTTCTTTGCAATTCATCTTCTGACTTTCCGTCGCAATCAGGTCGTCAGTGTATAATATTAAGTTTATTATAGTGTTATTATCTAATTTAAAAGTTGTAATTAAGTTTAATTAATATAGGGAAACTATTTCTTTATTAGTAGTACGCGGCAGTAAAATTAGTGTTTCAGTTTATCGCGATAGATCACATTAAACAAGGGAGAGCGGCACCGGTAAATCCATTTTCCCCGTTTGTTCCGTTTGTGCTCAGCGGGGGGCGGGGCGGCGCGAGCTTTCATATATTTTCAGTCGTCGGCGGCAAGAAGTGACAAGGGCAAACCAAACGTTATTACCCTATCTCTCTAACAAGTCCTCGCTCCCAGCCAATCGATACGGCACCGCGTGCCCGCTGCCACTGCTGTACCTTTGCAAACACAAACAACTCCTCAAGGGTTTGAAGTCGCCTGCCTGCGTCTCTCTCTCTCTCCCTCTCTCTCTCTCTCTCTCTCACTCTCTCTCTCTCTCTCTCTCTCTCTCTCTCTCTCCCGTCATAATGAAAACCAAAGCAACGATTTCGCGTGGCATTCTACGCGACTTAATTATTATAAATTCGTGCTGTTTATCACAGAGACTAAGTAATATGTGGTTTGTTTTCTATATATTGTTACGTCATTACGTAAATAATGTTACGTGTTCTCGGCTATTCCAGCGAAGCCCGGCTATAACGTGTGTGTGCGTACATATTGCAGCTACTTTGAGATGAAGTACAATTACGTGACATTTGTCACGCGTCCGCAACGAGGCTTTTCCGAATGACAACGGTCCGCGGGCACTGTGTTCGAGGCCGCAATCAATTACGCTCCAGTGTTTCCTAGTAGCTGACGAGTCTTATAAATTATTCTGGAAACTCAGCGGGGTATAAATACAGGCATTCATCGGCGCTTTTTGGGGGAAGTGTTATGTGTTTTACAATTGTGCAAGGCTATATTAGTTGACATTTTATTGCATGTGAACAGTTTTTATTTGACTTGCTGTAAGCGACTATCTTGTTGATTATCAACTGTTAAATTGTGATAATTTAAGCTGGTGATTAGTGGTTTCATTGGGGTCTTGCATTTTGTTTTCCACTGTACCATACGATGATCAGTAGACCGTCGTAACAATGTTATACTGACGATAGCTTTTTTAAGGCTAAGCTGTTGATTAGACATCATTTCGTAACACTTGTACTGAATACAACTTTGTCGTCTTTACCTGTTGAACTGCTACCTGTCATGCTCCGGACGAGACCTTTCTGTGTCTCCACCATTATCAAGTCCTAAACCACGACGATACCTAAATCTGGGTATCATAACTGCCGATATGCTACAAAACTTACGTAACAATTACAAAAAATTAAAATCACAAATACTTTTGAAGTTATAAGTTTCTTGTAGAGTTGATAATGGTGGAGACACTGAAAGGACTTGTGCGGGACTTGACAGATAACAGTTCAGCAAGTAATTACGGCAACGTTGGAATTACAGAGACTGATAATTCAAATAACGAAATGAACTTATATTGACGTTTGGAGCAAACGTATTGTTACGACGGTCTCATTGATTGTCGTATGGTACAGAGGGATAACAAAATACAAGACACCAATGAAGTCACTAAAAACCAGCTTTAATTATCACCATTAACAGTTTGTAATCAGCAAGTTATTCAACAAGATTATACTCGTACAATAATTATAGCTTATGTTCATAATATACATATACTGTATAATTTAAAATAAATTAAAATTTAAGTTAATCTGTCCGCAAAAATAACAGTGTCAACTATAAAGTATTCCGCACTATAATCACTTTTCACTAATACACCACTTGAGACGCACTGTGTAAATCGCCCGACATAAAACTAAAAACTAAGCGTCGCTGAATGCTTATATTTATACCCCGCTGATATTCTAGAATAATCCATAATAGGCGTCAACACTACTAGAAAACATTAGAGCGTAATGCTTGAGAACTTGAACACAGTGAGCGGGGACCGGTGAAGTCTGGAACAGCCTCGTTAATGCATGTTAAGAGTCACGTACGCACACATTACAGCTGCTTCTGCTGGGACAGCCGAGAACATGTAGAACGTTCTATAATGGCGTAACAGTGTGTACACGCTGAGCCCAATATGCTTTGTTATCTACATACTTTTTACTGCAGAAAGTTTTCTTTTTTAGACGGCTCAACTGTTGATTAGACACCATTTCATAACACTTATATTGACTCGAACTTTGTCGTGCTTACTTGCTGAACTGCTACCTGTCATGCTCCGGAGGAGGCCTTCCAGCGTCTCCAGCATTATCAAACCCTAAATTACTACGACAGGACGTGATAGTGGTGGTTTAGGACGATACTGTCATGGTTTAGAACTTGATAGTACTGAAGACACTGAAAGGTCTTGTCCGAAGCATGACAGGTAGCACTTCAGTAAGAACAACAAAGTTGGAATTACAGAGCCTACTGATTCAAATAACAAGATGAACTTATATTGAGTGTAAAGGGTTGTACCACGATAGATATTATCAGAAATGATCATATTAGAACGGAGCTAGGCATAGCTGAAAGCCTAAATGAGAAAATCTCCCGGTACAAAACGGCGAGAGAATGGATCCAATTAGATTTACAATAACAGCCCTTGAGTATCTTCCAAGAGGGAAGAGAAGTGTGGGAAGACCCGGTTGGATGACTTCCATTGAGACTGGAACAGGTTACTAGCCTAAGCCGTAAACGATGACGACGACGACGGCTTATATTGAGATTTGACGCAAACGTATTATCATCAACAGGACCTATAAACCAGACAAAATACAGAAAAAATTGACACACGTATAATCATTGTTAACATTTATCGATTGTTATCGTGGAATCCTATTAATGTAAGTATAGGAATATATCCGTAGTGGGTATTAATATTCATTGTGTAATGTTACTTCACACATATTCCCAGAAAGAACGCTTTGTGTGTATGTGTGTGTGTGTTAGTTAATGATGAGTCGGCTACAAACGACCCAGTTCTTGTGACACGGTACATTACGACTACGCCGGGTCCCAGTAAATAAAATTTTAATGTAGCGAACCAACAGTGTTCAGTCTTGTTTTGATCACAAGCTGGCTCATACACGCTTACTAACTGGCAACCATAACAATGAAGTAAATTGTTTGTTTAACGATCCAATAAAGTAGTGGAATTATTTAAAGTGTGGTACAGTCTTGGATGAACGACAATAAGTGGTACGCTCTTGAACACCGAAATAAAAATTGAAGCGGTTATTATGAAAATGTCATGAGTCCAAAAAACCAGATTATTGGAAAACGGTAAAAAAACTGATTTACAGACAAATTATGAAACGAAAAATAATACTATTTATTTCTAATAAACTCTAGTTGAATTAAAATTAAAATCAAACAAAACTAATTTATGCTTTTTGTTTTTCTTTAATTTTTTTTTTGAAATTTGTGGACTCCACGACCTTTTCATACTAAATTTTGAAAATGAAATATAAAGATTTGTGAACAGTGTTTTTTTAAGTGCGAAGGCAAGTGTTTTGCTGTGGACAATAATTTTTTAACATAATAATACACAATAGAGACACAAGATAATAAAATAAAAAAAGTTTTTCTAATCAGAATTTTCTTGTATAACAACTACGTCAACAGGCGGCCAATTAAAAATTTCATCATAACAGTATCCGCCTTCTTATAGAATGTAATTTTCCAATTTGTTGATACCATTTAACTTATTGACACTGAGTCTCGAGCAACTTGAATAGCTTGAAGGCAGTTTTGTTCAATTCACTGATACGAGTATAATCAAATGTGACTACAACATCGGGCTTATACATTTCTCATGTTGGCGCATATAACACTGTGAAACCACAAAATCTACTTTCTGTGATCTTCTCACATTTTTCACCGACGATTATATGAAAATAATGTATAATTTTTCTTCCATGTTCCATAAGGAAATGGAAGTACCGTATGGTCATGGCGAAAAAAATCGTGTTCGAGATAACGCCTGATTCTGATTATACTACCCTCAAAACATGAAGAAAAGTCATTTTTCGAAAAGTGTGTGTGTATGTCTGTGTGTCTATGTGTAGAAATTGTCCTATGGCAAACGATAACAGCCGCAAATTCAAACAGAATGTAATAGGTTTTTGCATACATCCATTAATTGTAGAGGACTCAAGGTCTTTTGATTTTGGTGAAGATCGGTTAAGAGAAAGGGGTAGTTTACCTGCAACATTATATGTTTTAACAAGGGTAATTTTTATATGACGAACGATAACTGCCGCACATTCAAACAGAATCAAGTAATTTTTTGCATACGTTCCTGAATTGTAGAGGACTCAAGGCGTGTTGATTTTGGTGAAGATCGGTTACGGGGAAAGGGTAGTTTACCAGCAACATTTTATGTTTTAACAAGAGTAAAGTACTTAATTTTGATAAATAAAGTAACCTGATAAGAGGATCATAATAATCCACTGTAGAAACGTTGATGAAATATCTATAAATGAAGAGGCTAATTGAACAGGGTGAGGGTAATTTTCTATAAATGAAAATTATAGTTGAAGGGGGAGAGGATAATTTTTATATGTGTACTGCGTTATCGGCAACAAAGAAGTAGTTTGTTGTTAAAAATCCTTCCAGGGCTGTTTGGCCGTAGTCCAATGTTTTCTGCAAAACCAGACGTTTCGGCAGTGCTATCGACTGTCATCATCAGTGAAAGCGAGTGCGATAACGTGAGGTGGTATACGTTAGTGAAGAGAGTACTGTGGTTAAGGCTGAAGCAACAAGTAGAAAGAAAGTAGTTTCTATGGAAATGTTTCATTTTGAAAATGATTTTAAGTATAAATGTTAGAACATGGACGTCATGTATGGTTTTCTATACCTATATTTTCACCCTGCACCAGCGGAAAGCTGTGCGCACCACGTTCTTGGGAGACATTTAATTTATAACGATTTTGTCTATATCGTTAACGAGCCACACGTTTGGTAGCACAATTTATTTGCAACGATACTTACGTTATAAATTTACAACGGGTGTAATCGTAATAATAATAACAACGTGAATTGTTTAGAATCTTTCAAACATTTATTAATTAAAAATTTCAAAAATATTGCGAGTTAAAAACTTTATAAGTATTTGCATGTGTGTATTTGTAGTACACACACTTGCTAATAAAATACAAGTAATATCTCATATTAAGAATAGAAACATAAAATACAAACTTGTAACTATTAATAACATTGATTGTCATATAATAAGCTTATTGCTCTCGACTTGCTCAATTTCTTTAATTCTTATTAAATTCTTTAATTTTTCTTTTTAAATTATTATTGCGTATGCATCTCTTACTTCTGACATCTTAATTACTTTAAAAAATTACTATTTACTTTCAAAATTAATCTAAATATCTTCGTTAAATTATCATTTCTAAAATATACTTTCATAAATTCAAATATTACTATAAATTACTATACTATAAACAGTTCACTTTTCACTTTTTGAAATTATATTGTTTTTCTTTTGTATTGATTTATTGTCTTTGATTGAGTCTTTTGTTTATGATGAGTACATAGATTTATTTTACCTTAATCGTGGTGCTAATTGCTCAGCGTATCCTCTTCTGGTCCTGAGTCCTTGATCCTGGTTGATCCTCCGTAGTCGGTTTAGTCCTGGCGTCCGCTCCCCATCCTCCGGATCCTCTCGGTAGTCCGATGACTCGTACCGTACGGCTGGAATCTATACCATGTAGTTGGATGCTCCCTCGTCTCCAGTAATAGCCTCTGGCTGCAGCGATGATTTCACGAAAGTGATGACATTGTCGGGCATAGCCTCCGGCTGCCGCTGTGGTTGAACGAGAAAGAGAAAAAAGTCTGGTGTGTCTCGAGTATTTATACTCTTGGGCGCAAAAATCATGTCTCGACAATCAGTCTGTCGTAGCGTCCCTTTATAAACACGATTATTTACACACTTATTTCACTGGTCTTCGCAATATGCGAAGTCTTTTGCAAATTACTCGATATTCATCTGGTCGGTAATTTTTATATGTACAACTGTGTGTTAACCGCTTTTCTCTATCTTAATTATTATAGGTTTTATTTACATTTATGCGCACTGTATTTACACTTTTTGTTATTTTCGCACAATCTTTTGTATACGAGTGCGTCTTTATATTATTCACACTGTGGCGTATTTTGTTTTGTGATATTTTACACACACTCATCACAATTCAAACAATTTATTTCGTCACTTTAATATCAAACAACAGTATCTACAAAATCCTTATTTTTCAGGAGAAGGAAAAAACTACTCTTGATTACCTTTTTTTGTTGATACCTCTAATACTAATAAACATTAGTTTATACGGTTTTAGTATATGATAATTTAGTACGTTTTTTTATACAATTGACCTATTATTTCACCAAAATATAAAAATAAATAATCATTATAAATTATTAAAAATCTTGTTTAGCAGATAGTGTTCTTTGACTCTTAACACTCTGAGTCATGTTTCGGTGGATTTAAGTCAAATAACACTATCTACAAAATCTTTATATCGCAGGAATTGGGATAAAAAGAGGCAATTGCTTAGTTTTTGTATTCAAATATTTTTATTAAAATTTTTATAAAATTTGATAGTCCCAATATGAATATACATTTTAAATTTGTATATGATATTTTACATGTCTTCATCTTCATCTGCCTGATCTGAAGATTTTCCTTTCTTTAAGCTTTGATAAAAACTATGGTAGGGTTTGGGAATAATATTTTGCTTACACAGTTCTTCAATATCTGTCATTTTATCTTCAGCGATAGCTATTGCCGTGTTGTACTTCTTCCTCAGAATAATATTTTTATAACAAAAATTTCGTGATTTCCGTCTTTGAATCGGAAATTTTAAAAATAATGGTGATGACATATCATATTTAAAATATATGTGATCCGTATCACTTTTGACATGATAATGTCTTATGGCTGGCCATCATTTGGAAATTTCTGTAACGCATCACGCTGCATGACGTCATCATTTACCAGCCGGGAATCGTTAACTAAAACCGCGACCGCTAACGTGCTAACGTCCGTCGCAGATTAAAGACCTAACAAGCAAACAACACTGCATAGCTGTAGATAGGTATGTAACCAATCAGTCAGTCAGTAACCATAATAATGTTGCGTTTAGCTGGCGGCTGAAAGACATTATCATGCTCTTAAGCTTTTACCATTTGGTAAACGGTACTTTACATTTTTGACATGATAATGTCTTATGGCTGGGGGTCATTTGAAAATTTCTGTAACGCATCACGCTGTATGACGTCATCATTTACCAGCCGGGAATCGTTAACTAAAACCGCGACCGCTAACGTGCTAACGTCCGTCGCAGATTAAAGACCTAACAAGCAAACAACACTGCATAGCTATAGATAGGTATGTAACCAATCAGTCAGTCAGTAACCATAATAATGTTGCGTTTAGCTGGCGGCTGAAAGACATTATCATGCTCTTAAGCTTTTACCATTTGGTAAACGGTACTTTAAATTTTTGTTCTTTAAAATGGTTTCTTGCAGTTCTTTGACATTAAAAATATCTTCTTGGCTCATTTCTATCACATGATATTTGCCTTTCTTTGATTCTAGTCTTACAGTGGTAAACCAGCCAGATGGATCAAAAATATCTATGGATTTGCTCGACGTTTCTATATGAGCATGCACACTATCACATTCCATCTGGGAATGACCAGGTTCGAAGAACAATTGATCAATCTCTGGAACATCAAGATTTTCTACTGCGTAAAGGAACATTGATGAAGTTAAACCATTTCGGTTTTGGCCTCCACAAGTGTCTGACATGAATGCAAACTTTTTTCCATTTGCAAATCGTGTTATCAATTTCAAGAGACAAGAGCTAACCTCAGCTCCGCCTCGACCAGCTTCACCCTCATGCCACATAAAATTATAAGCATCTCTTGTGGTAACATTATATGCCGTCATGTTGTACACTGCAAGACGACGTTTATAAAAAATGGCTTTTGCTTTTACTTTCGGAATGTACCGCACAGCTTCGAAATCGAATTCAGAAAACTCTATCTCTCCACCAGCTGCCAAGTCCTTGAACTTATCCCTGAATTCCCGAGACATATGTTTTCGAGCTATGTGAAAATTGTGTTCCGTTTGGTTCGTTTCCTTTTCCCCTTCATTCATGTTATCAAATTTATAACATTTATCACACATATCATTTCTCGGAGTATGAAACGATAAATTAAAATTATTGTGAAAAATATTTCTGTAAAATGAAGGTTTCTCAGGTTCGATCCCTTCTACTTTACATTTTTCCACATATAACTCATACATGATTGATACATTTAAATCATGTGGAAGGTATTCTTTTGAAGTATTTTTTCTTCAATAATGGGAAGGAACCCGTGGGAAGGAAGAAATGTGTTAATCACTGAAGCTCGGCTTTCATCAGGTCTTTTAATTCCAGGCACATGCTTCCCTCTACGGTCTTCTTCGACGATGTTGTAATCATTTATTTTTGTTATTATATTTTCAACCACTGTGTTTGAAATGCAGAAAGTAGCTAAAAAGAAGCCTTGGCATACTTGTATTTGTTCTCCGTTCTTCACCATGTAAAATTTCCTCGTTTTTTGTCTTTTTGACACATCCGATTTGGTTCTACAAGAACCTTTGTCGAAGACATCTATCAAACTGCTAAGAAAGTGCCGTTTGCTATTTATATTTTCTATTTTCCAGTAATTTTCATTAATAGTTATTCTTTCCTCTTCACTAAAACTGCTCTTACATTTCCTTATACAGTTGGAGCAATCTTTAGGACAGATATTTTTGCCTAATATTTCTTTACCGCTACTAATTGAAATATGAGCTTCTCCTGACTGTATTTTCTTTTTCAAAATATTTCTCGACCACTTATTTCTACATGCGACTTTTTTTCTTCTGCGCTGTGGTGTTATATTTTTATTATTTGAAGTTGGGACAATAGCGATTTGAGGTTCTATGTCATTTTTGTTTGTGGTAGATTCAACCAACAATTGATTTTCAGTAGGAACTACATTATCAGCACTGTGAACATTAGGTTCCAACAGGTCCATTGAGCATTTTTATTGGTATCAAACAACACTAAGTGGAGTTAGTGTTGTTTGATATTTAGCGATTAATATTAGTTTTAACTAACAAAACACCTCATCGTAACTTAATGTTCTTTGATATTTACCTACATATAATATTTTGTTGTTAGTGTTTTGTTATATTTTTAATTAACTGAAAACTGAGTTACATCTATCTGACATTTAATACTACTTTATTTTTCCAGTACTTAGAGGACATTATCTAAAAAACTGTATATATGTAGATAGTGTTGTTTGATATTAAAGTGACGATTTATTGATTAACGTTATTTTAGAGGTGACGCTTTGCAGGAATAAACTGGCCGCACTCACACAAGTAAGATACACGTGTACACAGACGCACCTGTGTGTGGCGTGACTTTCCTATCAAGCAGGCACATTCGTTGTTCTGCTTTACAGCTTTCTATTTGAATTATTACACTACTGACAATATTGATTATTTATTTTAATTTCATAAATTATCTTAACTAATTGTGCAATGCACAGTACCATACACATACGTACTGTTGCTATATATATATATATTATAACACAACATATTGCAAAACAAATGTAAATTAATTTGTGCTGTGCCAAGATGTATCTAACATTACATGTGACGAACGTTTGTGGGTGTAGACATTGTAGAGTATGTTCTATAATCGTATTAGTATACCAAACCAAGAGTTACTGTTTGGTACTTAGATGAACATATCGTTCATCCAACTTTACAGTTCAATTAACAAAATTTAAAAATCGCGTCGATACTGGGCATAGCGTCTCGCCGCTTCTGAAGACTGACTGAAAGTAATTTGGCTTCATTCGTGCCCATATGTGTATTCGAGCATCTTACCGCGCCTGTTGGGACAGACTTCAGCATGTCAGGAATTGCTTGGTGGCGTCACTTCCTCCACTATCGTCCAATTTCATATTTTCGCACATTTCTGCCAATTGCAATGTCTAATGTGGATTACAAGGTGCTCTAACGGTGTCTGATTTAATTACACATGTTCAATGTAATTACAATCGTTATCGCATAATTCGTGTAATTACTATGCCCTTAAAATAGCACTGAATTCGCACTGAACGTCTTATTCACGCCGTTTTCGCACTGCACATGTGTCTTATTTTTATACATATTTAGAAGTCTTTGCAATTTTTCTATTATTTATGGTTTTTTTATAATTAAATAAAAACTATAACTTAACATCTATTTGGGGTGAGATTGCAAACTTTCAGGCTTGAACCGGCCTCACGCACACACATTATTTACTACTGTATACACTCTCAGCGACAATCGCGTGATCGTGCATGTTGATTCCTGCGTATAAACTCAGCTTTCAATCTCACACCCGCTAATTTATTACATATTTCTAAATTTAATCTAAATATTTATTTTATCTAATAAATGCACCTTACAGCATATGCTTTTATTGTCGCTATATATATATATATATACATATATATATATATATTGTAACGTCACAGAATAATTGCAAAGTAAATTATCATAAGAGGAAGGAGAGGTGAACAGTATCGAACCCAAGTAATCCGAAAAATTTTGTAATATTGTCTGATAATTAATATCATTAACATGAAAAAAAGACAAAGACTATGATGACTAAGACTCAAACCCCATATATATTGTTTAAGTGAAGAACAGTGTAAAACTGATAATATACTATAAGAGAAACAGATAATCTCAGAAATGACCAAAATGAGGTCATTACATATTAAGAAATGAAACTCTGAATAGGGTATAAAAAACTATTTATTGTGAATTAATGGACAAGATCTATTATTATACTTTGTAATATAAATAAAATAAATGTATTAAATGATTTGAATACATCATTAAAAAGGATGTAAGTTAAAATAAAAAATATATAAATGTTATGAAAAAAATCAAGGTTTTGGATTTGAGACCAATTACTCAGATTTTATGTGAAAATTAATTATTATAGAATTAATATAAAAACTATATGTAAATGTCAATTAGACAGACATAAACAAATTATCTTAAATAGAGAAAGCTGTAAATTGATTAGAAGTCAATTAAAATAGTCAGAAACTGTGTTAAACTGAAAACATGTGATGAACATATAAAATGGTAATATTTATGAATTTAATGTTGTCAAAATGCAACAAAATTGTATTCTAAAGTTGAAATACAATATAATGTAATTATACTTATATATATGACCATCTAAAACACTTTAACAGTCAAGTTAGGAAACTATTTACCTATACCATACCAGGCTGAGGCCAAAAAACAATCACAAAAATAGTCATATTTGACAGAATAATTGCAGAATATTAGAAAAAATAAAGGAAAAAGGTACAATCCTATAATGTACAATGAATACATACTTGCTCAGTTGAAGACAAGCGTAATTCTTAGAGAATTTTAAATATAAAAGTGAAAATTGTCACACCAAGAAAATAACTCACCTATGCAAAACAGTAAGATGCTAAGTAATATTACAGTAAAAATAAAATGTATCAGGATAAACCAGGTATTCCCAAAGATAAAGAATATAACAAACTCTAAGTGAATACCCAAAAAATCCCATAATAGTACCGAAAAAGGCAAATTATCATCAAAAACTAATGACAAAAATCTAGGCCACATGTAATGCCTATAGAAAAATGAACTTATTTATATGTTATATGTTTTAATACTTGTTTATTTTGTTATGAAAGGATAAATATGTTATGTATTAATGTTATAAAAAGAACCAAGCAACTTCATAACATTTTAATAATTAGAGAATTAGAATTTTGTGCAAACACTACAAGGTAAGAATTGTATTTTATGTTAATTTATTAGATTTAATTTGTTCAAAACCAATCGTGTATGGTATCATTGTATTCAGTTGAAAGCAGAGAATCTAAAAATAATAATGGCATGCAGATTGTAAGTAGTTCTGTAAAATTGTTTGACAAATACCAGAATAATTTCAGTAATATCCTTGAGTATAAAGAATAAGACGTTTTTGTTCTAAAGCCTCTACGGAAGTCAAATTTGTTCTATGATGTTCCATTTGCATATTCTCGAACGTTCCAGAAGAAAATTTTACTCAAAAACACCGGAAGTTCATGTCAAAAAATTAAAATAATGAGCCTTACAGTGTATAAAAGGAAGACGAAATTTGACACAAAAACACTTTATGCTTTGAATCCACAAGAGACACATCACCTACGAATCCGATCATCTCGTCCAAGGCGAAGTCGAAGAACAAGAATTCAACACGAGAACACAGAAAGGCTTTTTCCCGTGCATGACAAAAGACTGACTTAACCTATACAAGGAGTATACGCTAACGTGTTGGTGAATATAGCAACACGCTATATTTAATAGAACGCACACAGCCAGATATCCAGCGGCCCTGAAAAGGACCGATTTTAATAGAGAGAATCAATTTTGCTGGTATGTGCTAAGACAAACTGACTTTGACAACATTCCCAAAACAATTTACTGACACGAGCCTTCTACATTGAGTCTGGAACTAGCGCTGTGACGGCCGAATAAAGAAACCACACAGACAGCTGTTCGCCGCCGCCAGAATTCAAAGCATAGATACAGTACGAATTTATTTCAATCGTGCGGAGTTTTAAAACCGTAATTTGACTTATAAATAATTACCAGTGCGTGAGGAACGTAAACACGAAGAGGCGCAAGATTGGAATCGTTCCCAAGAACAGTGTCCAGTGAAGGAAATACTTACCCACCGGAACGTGAGTTGTTCAAAAGTTAAAATCATTTATACCTGGTAACATTGTCACACAGTTGTACTACACATGTCAAACACTTTCAAATCACACAATTTTTGTAAAGCATCCCACTGATTTGTCTTGATAGTTCAAAGGAGTCACGTCCTGAGTATAAAGTTTTTTCATACATTAAATTCATGCTATTCAACTGAGCAATAAAATATTTATTAGCCGATACTTACTTAAAAAAACTTGCAATAATAATTTTTTGTAACTCTGCAATTTTGTTTAATTTGAGTGTTAGTCCTTCAGACGATTTTTATGAAAAGAAAGATCATTAAACATACGTTATTTACAATTCAGACTGTCTTGTTCACATTTTTTTATATAATTAATTTAACAACTAAGAAATCAAATTTAATAATAATAATAATAATTTCTTGGAACAAATATCCAAGTGGCGCCCACATACACATATTAGCTTAAGTTGTGTTTGCAGGACAACATCGTCGCAGAGAACCCAGCAATTAGTAAGTATTAAAAGTGCGCGGAGTGTAACAACATAACAACAAAATACAACATACACAATTTCTTTTTGTTATTATATATATTATTTAAAATTTATAATTATATTACCTCAAGATGTTCTTTTCCTTATTTGGAACATGTTTCGAGAGTTCCTGTTCTCTCATCTTCAGCCTTCGCCATCTTGTTTCTGGTTAAGAATTTGTGTGTTGGCTGCTGGATGTTATTAAGGTAGTTTGTTCGTCTTTGGTCTTTTAAAGTTGTATTATTGTGTGTGGTTGTGGTATATGTTTTTATATTTTGTGTATTTTCGATATCGAGTTATATCTTCGGTGAGATATATATATATATATATATATATATATATATATAATAAAAAGAGCTTCATTACAACACTTTCAATAAAAAATCTCTTCTGTCGTCCAGAAACGTTTCCCTGGATACTAGGAAGAGATTTATAAAGAATTTCAATTGCGGAAACGCACATACGGCTCGGAATCCTGGATTTTGGCGTAAGTGGAGAGGAGATACCTTGAAGCTGTTGGTCAAGATCTACTTCTTCTTCCTCTCTTCAAGGATTAGGTTATATAAACCTGTTTTGGCACCCATCTCATCCTTGGACGACCCACGTCTCTTCTACCAATGGCTTTATAGTTCAGTGCCGCTTTCGGCAATCGATCCTCTGTCATCCTTTGCAGGTGATCCCACCATTGTCTTCTGCAAATTGGATAATTTCACTTATGTCCTTTACTTCGCGTTCTGTTCTGATATCTTCATTCCTTATTCTATCTTGCTGAATCTTCCCGCTATCTTTTTTGTCATGACTCACGCCTCACTCTTATATCATATTCGGATTCATATCTTACTATACAGCCGAGATATATGAACGACTCACTTGTTCTAAAGTGCTGCTGTTTAGTCCTCACTATCTTAACTAACTATCTTAGTCCTCACTGGATATATACATTTAAAGGCCATGGTTTTGGTCTTTCTTACTGAAATTGTCAGTGAGTACTCTCTTGCCAGTAAGTGAGATATGTTTCTAGTAACTGAATCATATCTCTTTTTAAATCATCTTTATTTTCTTGAATAAGAACTCTGTCATCCTCATGTAGCAGGGAACCCATACAAATTGATTTGTTAAACTGTATTCCCGAAGTCACTCTGGATTTCCATGCTCTCAATATGTCGTCAGTGTATATATTAAACAAGATTGTGAAAGCACAGCATCCCTGCCTAACTCCCTTATTTATTGGAATGTCACCTCGAAGCGGTCGTGGCGTAGTGGCTAGCGTGTGACGCTGCTACGCTGTCGGCGCGGGTTCAATTCCCGCCAGGGGCCATCTGATTTAGATACGACCGTTCCCCCTCGCAAGGTAATGGCAACCCAGCCAGTGGTATCCTGCCTAGTATATAGTCCCCCCTAAAATAAAAAATTGCCGTTCGGATCCGGCGTTAAACTTAGGTCCCATATACCTGTGAGAGACTCAGTAACACACGTACCACGGGTATATGCGGGGAGGGCACAAACCAGTCGAAAGACTGAAGGACTACGAACTGAACCTGAGAGCCTACCATTCAGATCCAGGACTAAAGATGTACTTTTATAAAGGACCGTAAATGTTATCAAAAATGTACTGAATTTATTAACAGCTGTTGATATCCTCTCCTATCCATAATATTCCATAACTTTTGACGGTCTACATTATCAAATGCTCTTTCCAGATCAACAAAACCGATATGCGTTTCCTGGATATACTCCCGCCTATTCTCTATAATATGTCGTAATATAAGCAATGCATCCACAGTCCATCTACCCTTTCTAAAACCCATTTTGTCAAGGTAAAATTGCTAAATGCAGTAGCTGCAATCAAAACGTTTGGCTCTACGAGAACATGACCAGCCTCCAACAGCCCGGATAATTATTTACCGAAAAGCACAGTAATGTTTATCAATCACAGCATCTATTAAGGAAAAACTTATTTTTATCAGCCGTTATTGTAACTAGGCAAATAAATAAGGTATGTCTGGATAGAAAATTAAAGTTGTACAAAGTTATGGCAGTCCCTGTGCTGCCCTGTGGAAGTGAAGTATGGGCAACGAACAAACCACAAGACACTAAAATGTAGGCCTCAGAGGTGGCTTTCTTAAGAGAAGTTAAAATGTTTTCTAAACTTGATCGTATAAAATATGATTAAATAAGAGAAGAGTTACAAGTTTTTACCTTAAATAAAAAATAAAAGATTACAAACAAAGAGTGGAAAGAACACTTGAATAGAATGTTAGTTTCCAGAATGGCCAAACAATTCTGGAAGTACAAACCTGTAGGACACAGGTGGGTGTGTGAGTAGACCCAGGAAGAGACAGCTGGAGGATCTTTAAAGGTGGAATAGGCAGCACCTTGCATATGCCGTGTTGTGAAGATGATGATAACGATGTTATTGAATCAAGCAGAAGCAAAACTAACATTTCCGTCAGTCTAAGACGTGAAAATTGTCAAAACGGCATAAAAACGTGCAGTGGTGTTTTACATGGAAAAGTCATTTGATTCTCTGCGGCGAGTTAGTAGAGCGCACGGCACGGTGTCTCGTCTCAAACGGCGGCTGGTAACTGGTGTCGAAGCCATGGTATTGTTTACTTCAAGTTTAAAGGCTGCAGTAAAACTCGGCCGCTCTGGTTACGTGATGCGCCCTCTACAGCGTAACTGATTACTAGTTGCAACAAATACGTGACGTCATCAGTTCTAGGTCACCGACTAGTCGACATCCAATTCACTTAATTACTTCATAACGTATCAAAACTTTTAATACCATCTGCGTTTCGAACTTTAATATTAAAGTTTAATTTGTTTGAAGTATTTTGTTCCATTTTAAAACGTGTAAGCATCTACAATGTTCTGAACCTTGACGTAATTGCACTTTTGTTTGATAGAAAGAGTACAACATTTTGTTTGACCCTCTTCCACTCATCCACGATCAACCATTTATTGTTTTTATGCCTCCCAAACTGTAGAGTCATATAGCATGGTGCCTTGGGTCCCGATATGTTTGCGTTGTCAGAGTCTTAGCCTAATAATCCTGCTGTATAGATCAATAATTTATTCGCAGAAACTCAAAGTATTACGGAGATGTTTCAAGCCTCTGATTACACCATCAAGCTGGTGGTCTGTTCCTCTAAACGCTGACCACGCACAGGATGATGTTTTGGTCAGTATCCCTGTGTTATAGACGTGCAGATCTAATCCTCCGCGTGTTACGGAATATCGACTATCTAAAATTTAGCAGCAGAAAGTAGCAACCGGTTCTACCGCCCACACCCGAAACCACAGACTTACCTCGAGTCTAACCCAATACATCCGAGTCAAACCCAGGCCCACCCCCGATGCCGTCCATGGTACCAACAGGGCATATCCTGTTCGTGATCATCTATTAGAAGCACAGTGATTTAGTACACGGCTTTCCTTTGCACAATACAACGATCAGGAAACGAATTCGTTTATCGCTTCGAGTTGGATCCACGCCGGCGCGCAGCTTTCTGGCTGCCTTAAGAATGCACCCACATGAACTTGAAACTGCACTGGCATGGGATAGACAGTCGCGTCTGCCGTATGGTGGTAGTGGTATCCACGATATTCCACGCTCAGGCGGGTTGCTCTTACAGACCCTGTGGTTTCCCATTCGAAGGACGACAACGCAGTGAGGAAATTTTGGGTAGCTATATGGAAAAAACTACAAGGAACTATACAAGCTACATAAAGACAATGATATGGTCGCCACCATGCACCATCCGACTTCAAAGATTGCAATCGGCAGGACACATCATTACGACAGAAGGCAACCGAATACCTAGGGAGGTACTGTTTAGTGAAATCGAAAGTAGAAGGCCTGCCGGAAGACCCACACTGGATTGACTACCGCTGGATCGCTGAATTGACGCAGTGGCGAAGGATGGTGATACTTTACTCAAAATAAAACGAAGGACATCGATCGCCAACGACAGGGAAAAATGGAGCCGGATGATTATGGGGGCTAAGTTTTGACTCCGAACTGTGACGCCACAGAAGAAGAAGAAGATATGAAAAAAAGAAATTTGACTGACCTGGCAACACTGTTTTTTCTTTCGTTTCAGCTGTTTCGTGGCGCGTTGAATCAGCGTACTGCCCTATAAGCGCTAGGTGAGTCGTATATAAGATTTTTACTTCAAAATTGAGGAAGCAGGAAAGAAGATATAGGAAACGGAGAGCTAACTTAGAAAGGTGAAAGACCTTTGCGTAGAGAAACTAAGGAGAAGCAGAAGGGTGTTATGGGAAGAAAAAGAACGAGCAAATGCAAGCCTGAGAATTTGAAGATGAGGAAAGAACTCTAGAAAACGAAGAGAGTTGTTTAATGGCAGGCCGTACGTGACTGTAATGGAAAAAGGAAGGAATAATAACAACTTGTATAAAAAGCTCACACGGCCGGTGTCAATACTGTTAAATTGGTTACAAATAGGGCTTTTAGGCCGTGGTCGGGTGCTATTTTCTAGCGACATCGTCGCAAGGTTTTGAATCCTACCTTCGAAGATCTTCTTCAAGCCGGCAAAGCGACAGACTGTTGGAAAAACCAGTACGGCAGATCTTGGCCGAACGATACCCGACAGCTAAGATAAGAGCAACGTGATTCGGTAAATGGTGTTCGGCAAAGATCCGCCGGACTTGTTTTTCCAACATTCTGTCGCTTTGGTGACCTGAAGAAGATCCTCGAAGGTGGGATTCGATACGTTGCCGACGATGTCGCTAGTAAATAGCACCCGACCACGGCCTAACAGTCCGGTTCATAATCAATTAAACAATACTAACAATAACCATATTTACATATCTCGGTACTACAATAAATTTGACCACTCTCAAGAAATAAGGAGCAGAATTGAAATGGCAAGATCTGTGTACGCTAGTATGAGCAGTTTATTCAAAAGTCACGACTTAACAATAAATGCAAAGATGAGACTTTTACGCTGCTACGTATTGTCGGTCCTCTTCTACGGTGTAGAATCTTGGACAGTGACTGAAGCCACAATTAAAAAATTGGAATCTTTAGTAATGTGGCTCTACCTTAAAATACTGAGCATTTCATGGACAGCACATATAACTAATGTTGAAGTTCTTAGAAAGATGGAAAAAAAAGGGAAGCTATTATCACAGTGAAGATAAGAAAGTTTCAGTATCTGGGACATGTCATGAGAAATGAACAGCGATTTTACTTATTGCAGTCCATACTACAGGGAAAAATACTTGGAAAGAGAGGAGTTGGGCGACCGAGAATATCATGGCTGAGAAATGTAAGGACCTGCTTTGGCATGAATACAACTGATTTACTCCGTGCAGCAGTACAGAAAGTTAGAACAGTCAGTATGATATCCAACATCCGAAACGGATAGGAACTATCAGAAGAAGAATAACAATCGTAGTTATAAAATAACGTGTGTATGGATTTACTAATTAAGGATGTACTCTATGGTTTAGCAAAAAACAAAAGAGAGCAAAGACGTCGTGTTGTTTGTCTGTACGCCCACATTGCAAATACGACGGGGCGTGTTGCAGACATTAATAATACATAAGTTTCATTACTAAAATTGCCATATGCTCACCACAACCAGAACTATCCACAAATAAAACAAAAACGCTGCGACAATTTTGGTCGGTAGGCGCTTACTGTAACACCCTGATCATTGTCAACACTTTGTAGCTTCGCGAGAAGTTCATACGTGAGTTGTAACGTCTCTCATTGCAGTAGAAATTTCATAAGCCATGTTGACTCAATTCTATCTGAATTGTTGAATGAATTAAATCAAGACTAATAACTACATTTGCAGATGGGTATACATCTGTTAAATCGACTCTGCAAAGACTCTGGATTGCAATTATCCACACATAAGACCAAGGTGATGATTTTGTGTGGAACTGATCCCGTACGAGCAAAAATTGTTATAGATGGTACTGTCCTGGAACAAGTTAGCAATTTTGAATACCTGGGCTACAGCGTGTCTTATAATGCAAGAAACAACGTAGTGAATAAGTTGCATTAATTCAACCTTATGTGCGGAATCATTAGGCGAACTCTTAAGTCAGCAAGTAAAGGAACACGCCTAAAATTGTACAAGATGATGGCCCTTCCCACAGTTCTTTATGAGTCTGAGAATTGGATTTCAACGAAAGACCAGGCCAGTCGCATGCAAGCGGCTGAAATGAGATTGCTCAGGCACATGGCAGGGTATGCTCTCCATGATCATAGAAGATACACAGATATACACCAGGAACTGAATACTATGAGTATACTCGTCAAGATTGCACAGTATCGGGGGCTGAATTGGTGGGAACATCTTTGCTGAACGGATGACTGCCGCATCCCCAAACAACTATGGAACTATAAGCCGAGGGGACGGAGAGGTGTGGGACGTCCGAGGAAGCGCTGGAGTGATCAGCTCTAATCTTTGCCTATTTGAGACCGGAACAAACCATCCTTGGTTTAATCCAGGAAGATGATGATGATGATGACCACAGAAATTAAAGCAACGCTTTATAAGACATCGGAAAGGATTGTATATTGACATATGGCTGTAAGTGCTGGGTGCTCAAGAAAATTGATGAACAGAGGCGGGCAAGTGTTTTTATAGGATGTTACTGAGAAGGATTTATGGGTCAATTCAACAAGACGGGGTCTGCAGAAACAGAAATAATAATGAATTATATGTTAAATACAATGACATTACAGGTGTCCGACTTGCCAAAAATTAATAGATTAAGATGGGCAGGATATGTTCAGAAAATGGGTGACGAACGCACGGAAAAAAGAATGATGAAACACAAACCAATAGGAGAAAGGAAGATTTGTAGACCGAGGAACACATGGTTGGACCAGGTCGGTAGTGATGCGATGAATGTGGGCGCAGTGAATTGGTGGCTTATGGCTGACGACAGGAATAAGTGGAGGGGATTGCTTTTAGAGGGCGAGGCTCGAGCTGTGTTGTAGAGCCAAGGATGTATGTATGAATGTATGTATGTATGTCTGTATGTATGTATGCGGTAACTGAATTGAGAGATAAGGAAGGTGTGAAGCTGGTTTTTATATTTATAAGAAATATATGATTTACGCAGCAGCCGATTAATCAAAACTAATTATTAAAAATTTCCGTGTTCTATTTTTTTTTTCAGATTATATGTCATTGTGCATTAGCTGCATTTTTACCCCCCAATGTTCTCTAGCCGGATTTTCACCTTACTTTCACCTGTCTTGAGTGGACATTGTTTTCGTACTTCAACTGTACTATGTTTTGTTCTCTTATTACTCTTTCACAAAATCCAGTAAGAGTCCAGGCATGGTTAATGTAGCAAATGATCGACAGTCTTAGTGGCGGCAAAGGGGTGGTTTCCCAACTAGTCACGGGGCAAAAGAACCTAGGACGTGGGTCTGCGAACAAACCCAGGGCACAGGATATAGGACATAGGTCTTTGCCTAGTCCGAGTAAAAGATAATTCCAAATTATCTTTATAGGAGTTCATACTCCAGGTCGAGTAATACAGAAACATAAGGTAAATTTTGTCTGATTGAAATGGCCAGTAAATAAGTATTGTTACGTCATAACAGATCGTTCTACTTGTTTTCGGTTATCCCAGCAGAACCAGCTGTAATTTCGTGTACGTACGTGACTCTTAATATGCGTCACACTGAACTAGGCTGTTCCAGATTTCACCGGTCCGCGCGTTGTGTTCAAGGCCGCAAGCAATTACGCTATAGTGTTTTCTAGTAGTGTTTATTCTCATTTCTCCGACGGAGTAATCATTCGTTTGCAGCGAATGCTCGAGATGCCGCATCTCCTCGTCGAGATACTGGGGCTCACAGAAATTCTTCGTCCGGTCTACTATGGTCTTCAAAACTGCCCTCTTCTGTCTTAGATGACGATTGGATGCTTATGCAGGTATCTGTCGGTTGACCTCCTGTATACTTTGTGTCCCAGAACACTGTGGACCACGGCCTAACAGCCCGGCTGATAACAATACATTAAACAATGCTGGAGCCGGTCGTGAAAGCTTCAGAACTTGTAACTGCCTGGTGGTTATAAGAAAGTGTCACACCACTTTATAACTGATTTTACGGAAAATAGTGTAATTTATAAGTTTTCAAGATAATTTACAATTTACGTAACGAACAGTCTTTCATTCTTATTACTTCTTATTGTATTATAAAAAGCGATATGCAAAACGTACTTTATAAAACTTTGTAATACGATTACCATTATTAATTAAATGCTACGGGTGATCTCAGTTTTGATGAAAACTCTTCAAAGTTTGTCAAAGACTGGCTGAAATACCTGACGGCAGACTGGTACTAATTAACTTGTCAAAAGGTTTTGTGTGCTTTGTGACACAGCACAACACAACACCGACTCTATCCACGTAGTTGTAGGAGCTACTTTCCGTTTCGTTCTTGTAACGTAATATCCGTGTTTGGCGTTACCTTTTACCTAATATTTTACTGCTGAAACTCTATATTCGTTTAAGAGAACTTCATCGCTTTGTCTATTACACTCACTGGGAGATATTTTTGTTTCCTTTCGTATTTTACTTACGTAAAAATGAAAAGGAAGGAACTTAGCAAACGGTAGATTAAATTTTATTGGTTTATCAAAGCAAATCGTAATTACTGTAAAAACTGATTATTTTCATTTATGTATTATGTATTATAAAATCGCGGTGCCTAATTCCATTATATTCCGAACTCTTAGGATCCCATTAAATAACAAAGAAATATTATCAAACGGACATCAAAAATCTTGGGACCAATAAAACATGAGGAACAATACAGAAGACGTCACAATAATGAGCTGTAGACACATGTTGAGAAAATCACAGACGTAATTAGAAAAAGAAGAATTACTTTCTACCAACGTATTCAAAGAACGAGTCTTCCTGACAGACTAACAGGGAAAGTTTCTAACTATTTCGGAAAGCTCAAAGTGCCCAATACGTGATTCAAAGAAACAGAAAAATGCATAGAAAAACTTTACTTCAGATTACTCAAAAAAACATTGAAGAACGCTTACCACTTTAAAACAATTTTTAAAATGCCCAAGGATTTTAGAAGAAACCAAGAAGATGACGTGTGTCATATCGACTGACGAAAGGAGGGAGACGCATCAATCAAGAATGTAGGAGATATAGGAGCGGAGGAAGACAGAGGAGAAGAAGGGAGGAACCAGTTAAACTAAACGCAGTCTACACTGGGTCTACGATTAAAAAAAAATGATATCAATTAAAAGTGGATAAAATTAAAAATTATCAATAAATTAGAGATTAAAGTCAAACACAAACTCACTAAACAAATACCCAATAACGCGTAACCTAAAATTTCACCTATTAATGATAATATAAAATATACAATCCTAACATTTCATAGAAATTTAAGTCAAAAGCTAACAAAATATTTAAAGGTACATATTTAAAAATATCTTATACCACAAATATGTTTTTAATAACATAAAAGCTAAAACTAAGTCCAGTAATTGCAGTAAAAATGGAATAAACTATATGGAATGTTCAGATTGGAATACGTTTTACGTATGGCAGATGAAGACGGAACTACTCGATAGGTTCCTTCAGCACCGCAATGAGTTTGTACAACAACAAAAATTTACAATTCTAATTTTACCACACATTGTCTAAAATAATAAATATTAATTTTCAGACATACTAAGTACGAAATTAATTCAAAACATACAGAAAGGTCAAAAAATGATAATTTAGTCAAATCTTAATGTTTAAAAACACAATAACAATAATTTACTAATTAAAGAACAAACCCAGATAAAATTAAGACAAGATGATCTATTTAAAATTATAATTTTATTAAAATAATTAAATTATACACATTAAATATTTTCATTATTACCATCCAAATAGCCGATAAAGTAAATAAATGTTGCCATAATTGAAAATTTATTTATTGTAGAAATAAAGCGATTATTCCTTATTTATATTAAAATTTGAAACAAAATGGATTATTCGTTTAGTCATTTAGAAACCTTTGAAGTTAGAGACACAGGATTTAAAACGTGCGTGGGGTAATTAAAACTCTAACGAATAGTACAATCATTACAATTAAGATGCGGGCTGTAAGGCTGTCGTCTACTGTAATTGTCATGCTGACGTGTGTTGTTATGAAACGTTTAGGCCTTTCAAGGCCTTTGCAACAATACTGCGGTTTCACTGACAAATATCTTCTCAGTTGAAAACTATTTCATTAAAGACGGTCTCCAGAGGTGGGGCCGAAACGTCTGATAAATAACAACGGTGAGCATGATAAGCATGAGCATGAGGTGGGTTGGACACGTAGAGAGAATGGAGGAACGATAGCCTACGAAACATATTTTCTACCAGAAACCAATGGATAGTAAAAAAAGGGTAACCCCGAAGTAGATTCAAAGACCAGATAGAGGAGGACCTCGGAAAGCTGAACATACAAAACTGGAAGACAAGGCACAAAATAGGGAAGAATGGAATCGACTCTTTGAGCAGGGAAAGACCTGCCAAGGGTTGTAGAGCCACGGCTGATGATGATGAGAATGATAATTCTAGCAGACCACGGCCTTACAGCGCGGACCTTAATTTTAACACAAATGACGCCTGTCGTAAAAGCCTAAGAAATAGTACAATTAATTTGTAGTGGTAATTAAACTTGATAATGTAAGAACCCTGTAAGAAACTCAAAGGGTCACTTCTAAGAAATAATTGTATTGATTTATATCACAACCAGTTACAGACTGTCAACCAATTTTATTATAAAAAATGTGTTTGTAGTACGTAGAATGTGCTTCCATCGGGGGACTCTTAGGTTTTGCTCGTAGTTAAGACGTTACTAATGTGCGGATATTTCAGTTCCTTAATCCTTTTCTATAGCTGTTAATATTACTACATTACGTAACGCTCTCGTAAAGTCACCAGGTACAGTTATGTGAAAGTTCTACACGTTTTACGGCTATAAGAACAAGTGCAATGTCTGTATAACGGGTTGGAATTCAAGTTCCCTCTAGAGTCTACGGGTGCTTTTACTACGCAAACGATGCCGGCTCGCCGCCAAAAGAAGAAAAAATTATTCTGAAACATCTGCGGGATCTATATTAACATCTTTCGATATTTTAGATTCGGATCAAGTGATAGTGGAAAGTGAGTATTGTGTTATAATTATTGCAGAATTTAATAGTTGACATTATTACTGCGTGTCGACAAAGTTAAATAGGATTATTGTATGAGAGTGCCTTGTTAATTTCAGGTTGTTATTTGTGAAAAATTAAAGCTGGTTATTAGTGACTTCATTGGTGTCTGTATTTTATTTCCACTGTACAATACGACGATCCGTGAGGCCGTCGTAACAATATTTTTGAAGCCAGCCTTTTTAGTCCATATTGGAGAACTCCTGCGTGACTACCACAGCTTCCCCGTCATATAGTTCCTCTATATACTCCTTCCAACGCTCGCTGACCTTATCATTTTCGAAAAGTATTTTACCATTTTTATCCTTAACAACATTACTTCGAGTCTTATGCTTCAACTGTAACGATTTTATCCTTAAATATGCCTTATCACATTTTCCTCTACTGAAATCATCTTCTATTTCAAGACTTAGTTGTTTCATCCAATTTTCTTTTTCAATGCGACACATAGAAGTAATCTGATTTTTTATTCTCTTGTACTCCTGATAATCCTTATTTCTCAGCTTATTACGCCTCCTTATTAGATCCAACATTTCCTGTGTCATCCACGGTTTCCGTGGTTCTAACTTTCTCTTCCCTAGAACACGCTGTGCTGTTGCAATTATTCCATCTCTTACCCTCCCAACTTGGCCTTCCTTCCATCAATATGTCTGTCTCCTCTTCCAATTCTTTTACTATTTTGTCATCGGTCAGTTTTTCTAAGCATCAGTTCTTTTGTTTAGATTTCCTGATTTTCCTAAATTTAATATTTCAGTTGGCCATAACGGGAATATGGTCACTACCTATATCCATACCAGGATATGAATGACTAGATATGACTTGGTTCTTATATCTTTGTCTGACTAGAATATAATCGATCTGATGCCTCCTAATATCCCCCGGTGCTTTCCAAGTGTATCGTCGTCTTTTGGGGACTTCAAAACATGTGTTTGTGACGCGATCATCTCATACTGCTCACAAAACTCAAGTAACCTTTCCCCTCGTTCCCCAAACCAAACTTCCCGGCACATTTTTGACTACTGTTAGCACCAATAGATGCATTAAAGTCGCCCATTATAACTACATTATCGTCTTTCTTTATTATCTTGAGCAACTCTTCAATCTGTTCATACATTAATTCTATATCTGCATCGTTACTACTTGTTGTTGGAAAGTACACCATAATTATACACAAATCAACTGGCTCTGCCCTAAGTTTTATCATCAGTAATCTATCACTACTGTGGCATGTATTCAAGACACTACTCTTCCATTCACCTCTTAAGAACAATGCTACTCCATTTCTTCCTGGTTCTTCCTTTCCACTGTAAATAATTCTGAAATCACCTGATACGAAATCACCACATCCTGCCCATTTTGTCTCGCAGACACCTAATATATTAAGCTCTGCCTTTATCATAGAATGCTTTACCTCTTCCATTTTACCAGGCTTCAGTAAGTTTTACCAGGCTGTGTGGTAGTCACGCAGGAGTTTCTAGAAAATGAGAATGCTGTAGATAGAGCAATTAGCTGTATGGTAGGACCGCCAATTAGCAGGGTGGAATTTGATTATGCCCTTAAAGGTCTGAGTATGAAAAAAACGGCAGGGCCTGACAGTCTACCAGCAGAGCTTTTGAAAAATGTAGGGGAGAGAACGAAAGACCACCTATTTCGAATAATTACTGGGTGCTATGAAGAGGGAGTATTGCCAGTTGATTTCATTAAAAGTAGAACAATCACAATACCAAAGAAAGGTAAAGTAGACGATTGTGCTAATTATAGAACGACAGCCTTAATATCTCATGCTGCTAAGATTTTGCTGAACATAGTGAAGAACAGACTGGAAGGAAAGATTGATCACACTTTGGAGGAGGATCAGTTTGGATTTAGAGCAGGTAGAGGAACCAGAGAAGCAATCTTGGCTCTGCGGCAGATCTTGGAGAGGAGAATTGAAGTGAATAGGAAAACCTACTTAGTATTTGTGGATCTTGAGAAGGCGTTCGACAGTGTTGATTAGAAGCTGTTGTTTCAAACTATGAGGAAGTCAGGACTTGACTGGAAAGTTAGAAGGGTAATCTTCAATATTTATAGGTTGCAAAGCACTGAAATAGACATAAATGGATGTAAAAAGGAAGCAATAGTAAGAAGAGGGGTAAGACAAGGTTGCCCACTGTCACCGTACTTGTTCAATTTGTTTATAGAAGATGTTGTAACTCAGATGAAACGGAGTTCTAGGGGAATTAAAATAAATGGGGAACAGATACACAGTATTCGCTTCCCAGATGATATTTTACTGATGGCTGACTCAGAAAAGGATATGACCCGAATGTTAGGTACGTTTAACAAAATTCTTCACGTTTGGAGATTGAGGATAAATGTTAAGGAAACTAAAATAATTCAATCAACCATTATGTTGAACAACACAATATTGGAGCACGTTACTGAATTTTGTTACCTGGGTAGCATAGTTACAAGTGGGAATAAGTGTCTGGCAGAGATTAAGAGGAGAGTAGCTCTGGCAAAACAAGCATTCCAGAGCAAAAGGAACTTATTAACAAGCAACATATTAGTATTGAAACAAGGAAAAAGTTTGTTAAGGTATGTGTATGGAGTTTTTTAACTTACGGGTGTGAATCGTGGACCTTAGGGAAGGTGGAGTGTGACAGACTTCAGGCAATGGAGATGTGGATTTGGCGGAGAATGACAAAAACTAGTTGGACAGATAGGAAGACGAATGAACAGATCTTAGAGGAAATAAATGAGAATAGAACACTGCTTAGGAGTATAGAGGTGAGGAGATTAAGTTGATAGGGCATGTGATCAGACATAGTGCTTTTTTAACTAACATCTTTGAGGGCAAAGTAGTGGGAAAGAAGCCCAATGAAGACCAAGAACTGCATACTTCCGCAGCACAATGAGTGTCGTGAATAGTGGGTCCTATAAAGAAATGAAGAATATCGCAAGGGATAGAGTGACGTGGCTACAGAGACAAGGCATTGCCTTTAGGAGTTAAAATTGGAGAACTATATTTTTAAAGAACTGCTTTCAACTGCCTAGTGTTGATCATTAATAGACAAGAGTACCGTTACAGTATTTGAGATAAAGTTACGGAAGAATCGTATAATGCCGACAGCACGTTTCTGAAATATTACATCATCGTAATGTGTTTCCACTACGTGATAAGTTCCACATCCATTATTATACATTTTATCGATGTTGTTCGAATTTACCATAAACATTAATAATAAATTCCTTAAACTATTATCCGGGGTGTAAGGCCGAGGTCTTTTTTTCCACACGTTTCTGCTTCACATCTGGAAGTGGTATTCCGTGTCAAAGGACTTAAACGCACTGACAAGGTCTCCGTCAGTACACCACAGTCCTTTAAGTGCGTTTAATTCCTTTGGCACTGAAGATAGCTTCCAGAGGCGAGGCCGAATTACCTGGAGAAAAAAATGTAAGACCACAGATTTACAGCCCGGGTAGTAGTGTTAGCAACTGCGACGCCGGACATTAAAGTCTAAGGAATAGATTAATAGGGAAATTTTAAATTCTATCTATTTTTGTTATCCCTGTCATTCGTTTAGTAAGACTTTAAATAATATTCTGTTAAATAAGACGTTTAACTTAACTGTTTAAGATGTTTAACTGTTCAATGAACAGAAAAAGGCATAGAAAACTCCTGATTACTCATGAAGACATTGAGAAATGCTCGCTACTTAAAAAGAAATTGAAAATTGCTTAAGGTTTTCAGGAAAACTCAAGAAGGGGACAGGTGCCATCTGGACTGACGAAAGGAGGGAGAGACATCGATCAAGAATGAAGGAGATATGGGAGAGGAGAAGAAGGGAGGAACCAGTTGAACCAAACGTAGTCCACAGTGGCTAATTGTTTAACTTATTGTCCGTGGGTTTGTTAGATATTGTTATTTTCAATGTATCGACAGATATCCCAAAATGTTCAAGGGGAAACCCAGCGTGTGCAAAGTAGTATGTAGTGGGTTAGTAATTTATATCATGAAAGCGTTTAAAAAACTATTCTAAAAACCGTTTCATATTAATAACACAGCCCAGAAAAGACAAAATCCGATTACGGCCGCCATTCCGCGATAAACGATTGCAATCAGTCACTTTGTGACATCCTTTCAAAACGTTTTATGTTTGCAAAAAAGCTGACTCTTTGATGTTCTGTTTAAAAGTGTTTGAAATTTAAATAGCTTTTAAAAATAATATCCGAGAAAATAGGTTTTATATCTTATTTAATGATATCCGTATTTAATGACCAGATCAAATTTTTTCAATTCGTTGTATTAAGGGCCTATAAAAATGATGGAATGAGATAAACGTGGACAGATTCAGACATCCAGATCAGGGTAACAAATAATTTCATTTAACAAATTACATTCCATTTAAAACAGATAGGAATAATAGTAGGTTAAAAAGCATGGTCTTTACATGGTATCAGTAAAGAAACGTTATCTTTTTTTCATTACTAGTAAATAATAAAAAAAAATCAAACACACTTCAGAAAAATTGAGTTTATAAAGTACATTGTACTGAATGCGATGCTATTTATAAGGCAATGTGGCCGTGCTCTGAACATCGTATTTCTGAACATAAGAAAGCGATTTTAACTAACAGAGCTAATACAAGTTTTACACATCATTGCTTACAACACAATCACTTCATAGACACAAAGAACATACCACTACTGCACAACATACAAAACGGCAAGAAAATGGATTTATTAGAAATTCTAGAAATTAGAAAAGCAATCAAAAGAAACAAAAATTTAACCAACAAACAAACTGAATTCTGTGTATTCCCTTTATTAAAAGTTGTTATTTAGTTTAGTTAATTTTTATATTTCCCTTCCAATTATACTTAGTGTTTGGAATCATTCACCGCCTCAATCATACACACACCACACATGTCCGGATACACGCCCTAAACACATGTTCGCCACCCTTACATACATTCTTTGTTTAGTTTAGTTGTTCACTGATCTCTTTGACAATAGCTTAATAAGCTGAAACAGCTGTCAGAGTTAAATAAAAACTGTGAAACGCACAAAGTGTTTATATTGTAACATGACATAAGGTAGCAGAACGATAAAACAATTACCATTAGAAACTACGAAATAATTGATGGACAGAATTTAGAAAATAGGTTCAGTATCAACATATGGACTATACAGTGACTATGACTACGACTATACCCAATTGATTGGTGGTGTGAGTGACAAACATATTTAACATAAGATTATTCCCCAACCTCTTTTCACATAATAAGAATATGATAAACAAAAGTGGAAGTACAAAGCTGTAGATAAAATAAATCTGACTTAGAAAGTAATAATCGTTCCATGTAAAACTCTAGGGATATAGAGGTAAACCAGCTAATGATAATGACAGTCATGTTAATAGAATAAAAAGAATAAAACTATTATAAATGTACAATGTTTAACGGTAAGTTAAGATATGTGATTAGTTTAAAGGGAATAAAAGGAATGTGAACAGTGAGTGCTATAAATAAAAAGTGTATAGAAACCATGAATGTTATATAAACTGGAAGTCAGTAGTAGAAACAAAATATAATTTTAAGAGTAACTAATACTTAATAAAAGAAGGGGTAAGATATGCTGTGAAATACTAAAAACAATATGAAAGTAAAAAAAATGATTAATGAATGATTATTAATACGATAAAGAGTGTATGTTATGTATTGAAAAATGGTATTTGCATAAAATGTTTAAAAGAGTTATATTATGTTTGAAAATGATTATGAATAATCAAATGGTGTGTATTAGTTGATTTAGTTCATTGTATTTGCATTGTGAGGTGTGTAAGGTTAATAAAAACAAAGGAATATATTATAATAAATGTATAAAGAACATCAGAAAAACTATGCCTTAAAAGCCTATAGTAACATTAAGAACTTTGGAAAATTAGATATTAAAACAGTAGAAATTAATGGTACAATGTATATTATCATATTAGGTTTGATAATATAATTTTAGAGAAACAAAATGTATACAAAAGAATTAGTTTTGTATTAATTAATGATTGAAAACAAAATTGTTGAAATTGTAACTTTATAAGTACTGGACAGAAACCATTCATGTTCGATTTCAAATTAATTTATGTAAAGAAAGCAAGACAATGATATTATTACTTTTAGGATTAGAAATAATGTAAAAACGTTATACTAATTTAAAGATATTTGTTATGTTTGTATCAAAAACAGTATCCATGTTTAACAATGTAAAACTTTTCAACCAATGAGAATTATACAACTTTTGCCTTGACAACCCAAAACGTACATGAAAAAATAGTGAGTTCATTATTGGATTCGGAGAAGAAAGGATTAAAACTTCCATACAACCAGATAAAATAAAAAATGATATTGCATGGAAATGAAATAATGTTATGAAGAATAATAATATAACAAGAAGGAAATTGAAAGTGAACTCATATAAAAATTGAAGAATAATTGCATAAACAGTGAATTATGAGTTAAACCTAATAATTGAAGGAAGATGTTAAGTATAATATCAGATTATACAACTTAATAAGTATAATAAACTATAATACACATGTACACATTTTCAATCACACATAAATTATATTTCAATATACACTTGATAAAGAACTTGTAATAATTAATTTATCTCACTATTAAATTATTAATCTATGGCGATAAACTTATTGGAAGTGTAATATTAATCAGGACACACTTAACCTACAAGCACAGACTGTTGTTAAAACAAATATTTATAACCTTAATTTTAAGTTGTTAATAACTTTTGCAATATTTAATTGTTTATGTGAAGCTTTGTACTTCTTAAAGGGTGTTTTTGTTACCTTTCTGTAGTCCAAAGGATCTAACAAATATAATTTTAGTAACCAAAAATTATATAACATCAAACTCTGAAAACCTGAGCCTTATTGCCAACCGTTGAGTATTTAAACATCATAGCTGGAGCAAATATATTACTATAAAATTATTTAATTGTTTTAAAGGAACGAAATACGCAATCAAAAACCAATAAAACCAGTATTGAAGATTTTTAATTGTATGGTTAATTTATTTCTATGTTAACAATATTTTATTTCTTCATAGAGCCAAATGTGAATTTTTGTATCACAAAAGAGAGGTTGGTAACAATTATTTTTAGGAACGGAATTCGAATTGAATTATAGATAAAAGGTAAGTCGACTAATACCAATGAAGAGAAAAATAATAAATAAATAAAGTGAGTAATTTTAATTTTTTTAATGACAAAACAATTTGGCGCTAAATCGGGAAAAACAATAAAATAAAGAAAAAATCATTAAAATAAAGAAGAAACAATTTATGATTTGGAATTATATGACAGATTTATAAATACTTGTGAGAAAAATTCAGTCGTCTTACAAAATTGGCGCCAGCAACTTGGGGCTTAATTGAAGAAAAATCTCGTTATATTACAATACATAGTATATACTAAAACCTTTGTATTAATATGTTTCACCAAGTGCCCAACGAGTCGTGTATTAATATCGTGAAAAAAGCCTTTACTAACTAAAGCAACTAGTCTGTACGGAGGTGTAAACCTGGCTGTATGTAATGTGACTTTTTACAAAAAAATGCTGTTTTAAGCTTTGACTCATGTGCCACGTACTCCAGAAAAATAATAATCAGCAGAGAGGAGAGGAGTTTCTACATACATACACATAATGTTTCAGATAGAAAGCAGGATATCCACTGTTGAGAACAGTAATCAAAATAGCTGGCCAACCAACATATGTTTGCTTGTTAGATCCTTAAATTCGTAATGACCATCGATCAATAAATTTTTCCGGTGAAGTGTTGTGAGGATCGGTTAAAAAGTATAACACAAATTTTAAATTATTTGTGTCGACGTTTCGACAATATTAATTGTCATCATCAGGCTCTGTGTATGAATACAAAAAAAATATCAGACACAACGGATCAATTATTTGAGTGAAAATATGAGTGTGTGTATGTGCGCGCGCGCGTGTTTCTGTAATATTATGTAATATTTTGTAATATTGTGTTTGTAATATTATGTAATTTCTCTGACGTAAGTTCGTAAAGTTCTACAGTTATTGTGTAATTTAGAATTCTCTAAATTAATGACGGTGTTTTCAATACCAGTAGTGAGTGAAACATGATAAATAAAACTTTTAATAATTTACATAATTGTGCATCCCTACAATCCGTATTTAGCTATAATATGTTTTACTATGTTATATGTTAACAAGTATATGTATAAGCGTAATTACGTTCTATGTAATTGCTGATTACTGCTTTTATAATTAATTAGAAATACCAATACATTATGAGTATAATTTAAATTGTAATATTGTAGAACTTATGTTCTGTGATACTATAATTTTCTCGTTGCATTTAAGGAAATTATTTTTTGATGTAAAACAAACTGTCTCAACTCCTTCACATATACAAGGATACACACATACGCACGCACATACACAATACTCACATACACAAACACGTTCACTCAAATAATCAATTTGTTATGTTTGACATTTTTTTATCCGTACACAGATCCTGATGATGACAATAAATATTGTCAAAACGTCGACACAAATAATTTAAAATTTGTTTTATACTTTTTGACCGATCCTCATAAACACTTCACCGGAAAAATTTGCTTGATAGGTTAACTTGTGTACAACATAAACCTAACCTATTGTAAGCATCAACTGACCAGCAGTGACAGCATTATCTGGTCCTGTTTTAGTATAATAAAATTATACTTGCGTTACAACCTTATTGTTAGGTTAAAGATTATGTTAACTTGAAAACAATGTAAAGTTAGGTTGTGTACACTAACCTATCCTAACATTTCATTTAAACATGATGCCATTTTTAAGTTCCTTGTAACAGTGTAACTATTTTTTCTATATACTAACTGTATGTGACAAGATCTATTTTTAATACTTCAATATTACTCTAGACTACCATAACAATTGGTAGTCCTGTGGGGAAGTAGGAACGAGTGGCCAGAAGTGTGCACTGTTTGAACGATTGTGGATATATTCCTTTATTTTAAAATTTAACTTTTTGACAGTTCAGTTCAAAACTATTAACAATGTTTGAGACGTTCCAGACACCCGAGTCTTGACACACGTGATCCGGAAAAGTAAACGTAAAATAATATTTGTTGGCTAACCATTTTCCTAACAGCACTAACAACATATATAACTAATGTTGAAGTTCTTAGAAAGATGAAGAAAGAAAGAGAAGTTATTAACGCAGTGAAGAAAAGGAAGCTTCAGAATCTGGGACATCTCATGAGAAATGAACAGAGATTTTACTTATCGCAGTCCATACTACAGGGAAAAGTACTTGGAAAGAAAATCTCATGGCTGCGAAATTTAAGGACCTGGTTTGACATGAATACAACTGATTCATTCCGTGCATCAGTACAGAAAGTTGAAATAGTCTGTATGATATCCAACATCCGAAACGGATAGCAACTATCAGAAGAAGAAGAAGATGTAGTCAGCATTGATCCAAAGTTAGAATTAATTACCAAATACAAGTACATTAAATAGAAAGATAGAATGAACATACAAATATATAAAACACATATACACAAAAAAAACCTACCTTAATATCCTACATAAAGCGTGCATAAGATATCGCCCTTACCTGAAATAAAAACGAAAACATTTAATATATTTAGTTTAACAAAGTTTTCTACGACCTTATTGAATTTAGTGTATATAGAGTTTCACTTGAAAGATTAATTATTAGATTAATCACGTACTGAGTGTACTGTTACTGACTAACTTAAAATAGAGTAACTGGTGAAGCTGATTATTTTTAGGATAATTGTTGGAACTTTTTTTATTTTAACCTGTACAAATATGTTCCGACTAGTGATTAAATCATCATCATCTTCAGGGAATAAACCAAGGATGGTTTGTTCCGGCCTCAAACAGGCAAAGATTACAACTGGTCACTCCAGCGCTTCCTCGGACGTCCCACACCTCTCCGTCTCCACGGCTTATAGTTCCATAGTTGTTTGGGGATGCGGCAATCATCCATTCGGCTAAGATATTCCCACCATTTCAGCCGATACTGGGCAAGCTTGTCGAGTATACTCATAATATTCAGTTCCTGCCGTATATCTGTGTTTCGTCTATGATCATGGAGAGTATACCCTGCCACGTGCCTGAGAAATCTCATTTCAGCGGCTTGGATGCGACTGTCCTGGCGTTTCGTTAAAGTCCAATTCTCAGACCCATAAAGAAGTGTGGGAATGGCCATCACCTTGTATAATTTTACGAGTGTTTCTTTACTTGCTGACTTAACCAACACGTTAAGGATCCTTATAGATATCTCAAAAGGAAAAACTGGTCTCTTTAGTCTGGTAAGACAGCCAGTTTATGGGAGAACACCCAGACCCTTAAAAAAGAACTAGTGATTAATTTTTAATTTAAAAAATAATTATACATTTTAAAACAAGCACTTTAACATTAAGTGCAGAATTTAGAAGACTATTAATATTCAAATGAATTTTAGTATCCTGTAAGTTGTAAATTTAGCGAATTTGATGGATGCATTAACTGATACACTGTCAATATAATAAAAATTATCCTATAACACTGTCGAACACATAGACGTATACCTTGCAAAGTCGTCACATAATGAGGCATGTTGAATTCTACTGAACTTAGCAACGTATGAAGGCGCGTGTATGTACTAGTATGTATGTATATTATACTTGTAAATACGATGATTACTTAAAATAATATTTATACACTTTAAAAAATATTGTAATTTATATTCTAATAGTGTATAAATTATGGTCTGAGGTATTACAATTTTCTCAATGTATTTAAGGAAAACATTATGTAACAAGCAATTTTTTTGATGATGTAAAACAAACTGTTTCAACTCCTTCACAGATACGCGGACACTCACATACACAAACAAAATTCATTCATTCACTAATTTATCTGTGTTTTCTGCTATTTTCTTTTGTGTCCGTACACAGGTTCTGATGATGACAATAAATATTTTCTAAACGTCGACACAAATGATTTAAAGTTTGTGTTATACTTTTTTACCGATCCTCACAAACCCTTCATCGTTAAAATTATAAATTTTAACATAACAATTTAACTCCAACTTCGTCGTGCTTATTTGCTAACCTGTTAAATGTCATGTTCTGTACGAGGCCTTTCAGTGTTTCCACCATTTTCAGGTCCTAACCCGCTGGAACCCGTATATATACCCGTGAATCTGCCTTCACGGCAAGACAATTTGTAAACAATTCTAGTAGTGAAAAGTGGCGATATGTTGCATAAGGTAAGACTAATATTTAAATATTTAAAAACTAAAGTAAAATTAGGCAGATTCACGGGTATATATAAGGGTTCCAGCGGGATATTTTTTGTCGTGTTTTAGGACTTGAAAATGGTAGAAACACTGAAATTCCTCGTCCAGAACATGATATTTAGCAGTTTAGAAAATAAACACGACGAAGTTGTATTTACAGAGACTGCTAATTCAAATAACAAAATTTATGATTTAAATATTCGAATAATCTATTTATTAATAAACAGTATACCATTTTACTATATTCTACAATAAAAATATTGTATTTTAAGTATTGCAACGATCCTGTCATATTTTTTTTATTATGTTTTAGGTTTTAAAATAATAATTTATTGTAACTATTTTATGCGTTATTGGACGAGGACAGTTTGTTGAAAATTTTGGGTCTATTCATTAAGATCGTGAGCATTGTACTGAATAAATTGTGGTGAGTCAAGACTTTGTGCTCTTCACTATCGAACCACTGAGGTTTCGCTCATCGCAGTATAAGCTAAACATTTGATTTAAAAATAAATAAAACTATGGTACACCAATAACAAAAAGTTTACTATTATGTTGATTTTCTTTAAAGGAAGAAAAATATAAATCTTCGTTTGACAGAAAAACGTCATTTTGCGTCATTTTTAAAAATATCAATATCCATGTTTTGAAAAATCCCTTACGTGGTAAAAAAAATGATGGTCACATTTGAAATATGCACTAAAGACAATGCAAATTTTACCTAAAATATTGAAAACAGTCTTAAAATATTTCACGTTTGAAGTCTATGTGTTTGAATCTAGTGAATGAACGAATCCCATTTGTAAAAGAAACAGTGCTAGGATGTCGCGAAATTAATCTTAAGGGCCAAAATAAGTTTTGACAAAGGGCCACCGATCCTTGACAAGAAATGCAGTTTCTTCGAAATACTTTAATCATACATTGCAAGATAGAACAAGGGATGAAGATATCAGAGCAGAGCTCGAAGTAAAAGACATAAATGAAATTATTGCAATTTACAGAAGACAATGGTGGGATCATCTGCAAATGATGACAGAGGATCGATTGCCGAAAGTGGCACTGAACTATAGAGCCTTTGGTAGAAGAGACGTGGGTCGTCCGAGGTGAGATGGGTGCAGGGACAGGTTTAAATAACATAATCCTTGAAGAGGAGAAGAAAAAAAAAGATCTCATATAAATCTCTTCTTCTTATTCTAATATATTATAACCCATTGTGCACTAATTTCATAAGTCACCGTCGTACTTGTAACCGGAGAAACAAAAAACAAAAAAATCAACTTAACCAACCTAAACTAGCAGAAACCAGCCTAACGTAAACTAACAAAAATATTGAATGATAGAGGTTATTCGCACAAGTTAAAAAGTTAAAGAATTGAACCCTCAACGAAATTGACAACAGGAATGTGGCCACGGATTCGATCAGTTGTGACCAAGTAAAATTGCGGGACGCAATTGACCGAGTAAGAACTGGTAAAGACGTCGCAACTGGTCGAGGCTGGACTACATACGTCACTCGTGACGTAACTCACGCAATTGTGTATACGTCGATACCGTTTATGACGTCACTGCTACGGAATCAGACAATTATACGCAATGACCCACCACCTCATATTAGTGTAGATAACAAATTAAAATTGTTAACTTAATTACGTGTAGCGACGTTAAAGCTGAATTGTAAATATCCGTTCCCAGATGGATCCTTACTTGCGTGCACACTTATAAAAGGTCAGAACATTACGCGTTTTAGCTGCGCAAACAATTTCGGGGGGGGGGGGGGGGTTATTGCACCCAGAAAATCCCCTTCTCTCTATGCACATTGGCGCAACTTTAAATAATAAACATATTGCCACCTATTCAATTATTGTCAGGTTATATCTGTCTTAGCACAAGTAGAATAGCTTTAATATTTCGCTGTCAAACAGAACAGCATGTTTCTCTTTACCAGCTGCTGTTTACAAGAAAACAACTCAATATGCATAATTGCGGTGGTAGTTATTTCACTCGAGCGGGTAATGTTGTTTGCCTCCGGTTGACAATAAAATATAGCGGTTATCCGGGTAATGAAAAATTCAAAGATAAGAAAATTGATATTACATTATACAATGCATTATGTAATATTCTTCGAAGCACTTTGTAAAATTACCTGTGGGAAATCGCATGCCAACATTGTATAGGGTTGTTGGATTACGCAGATTGAAAAGCAGCAAACCACTCGCTACAAGTGATGAATTATCATCATGTGTTGACATTAACGTGTACAATGGTGGTGGCCAATTATTTTGCGCGTCATAAGTGCTTTTGTGACTGAAACTGATTGCCACATGAAGAAACTATTTTTTGTAAACCACTGTAAAGTAAGCGTGGTTACTGTAAACGCGCGCATAAACAAACATTATATTTGGTTTACGTTTATAATATTAAGAGTCTACCATACTAAGTCTCAGTGTGAACTATTGCCTTGAGTGTTTTACAATATCATTAATGGAATGAGGAAGCAAGATATCGAGCCTTTGGAAATTTCACAGTTTTTGGATATCAGGGCCCAAAAAGTAGTTGAAAAGTTTAATAAAGCCGCTAAGACGGATGTGGGGCCGCAAAAACTGATATCTGAAAGTATTACTAGGTTTTAGGAATTTTAAAAACTCGGCACCGCACGGACTGAAAAAGCGATACAAATTTTTTAAGAAACGAAAAATTCAGCACGCTGGCAGATTAAAAGTAATTGTAACCCAAATCCCAATGTTGAGAATTTTTAATGTTTGTATGATTGTAATATCTTACTACAGTGCAACGTAAGCTATGAATATGAAGACGATATCGATAATAAAATAAACAGACACCAGAGGATGTGTGGCACAATTCCTAAGACTCTGGGAAAAAAGTACCAAAAGATACAGAATTCAAATTTTATAAAATAATGGCAGCACCAGTATTGATGTACGGGAGTGAATCGTGGACGCTCGCCTAAAATCAGAGAAAACAAATTCAACCTGCAGAAATGAAATTCTTAAAGAGAGTCAAAGGAAGCATTCCGAAAGATTACATAAGAAATGGAAATATAAGGCAAGAGCTGAATATATAGGGATACTCGATAAGCAATAAAATTAAACAAAATAAAGAAAAGGTTTCGTTATGTGATACAACACATAAATAGAATGGATGACTCAAGAATACAAAAAAAGGTAATCCAGTATATACCTGTTGGAGAACGAGATAGAGGCAGACCAAGAAAACGGTGACTGTAAAGACGGAACAGGCTGGAAGCCTAATCCTTGAAGTGAAGAAGAAGGAGAAGAAAATTGTATTATTGTGAGCTCTACAATTGTTACATGACTAAAGAACTAGTAGATGATATCGGTTAAGTCTTCCTTAAATCCATCCTCGTTTTTGCGATGTCTAATACACATGCTACGGTAGTAAGACTCTTTTATCCATCTCATCGCGTATGCCTTCCTTCCTCGATCTCCTGGATCTACTCCGTTTCTAACGTCCGTGGACATCCATGTGGTCATACTATATCATACGAACCGCTTTGTGTTGTATAAAATTGTTTTTTATACACAAAGTTGCCTCCTGATATTTCTATTTCTATTGCACTTAAGCGTAGACCAAGCACCAGAAGTCAATTTCTTCCTTGGAGTCTTCCAGAGTTTCTTGATTCATCTTCTAGTTTTGAAAGCCACAAGTGAACGTATAATCATACGTTATACGGTATCAGAGTACACAAATGTTTTAGTTTTGTGAGCAATTTGTTCACACGAAACTATATAATTCAGGTGTTGCATTTTTACTTGTTTTATTTTACAAGTAATTTATCAAATACTTTTGTCAGATTTTCATTTCACCACAAGTCATCAAAAGATCAGTATTTTGTATACTGCTGTGTTGGCTCTTTCCCTTTTAGTGATTATCAGTTTTATTCTATAAAATTCATGCCGAGACTCTTAGATCTTTATTCTTAATGGATATTTTGGATCATGTAACTATAGTTTGTTTTGTCCAATGCAAACACAACTTGATCGTCTGCGATCACGACCGTGCAGAGATAATCGATTACTTCAAATTTTTTAATTTCTATTTAAAATAAAGTAGTTTGTTTAAATTTTAAGGTATTTACAGTAATGTATTCTGCATTAATTATTTTACAGAGAACTACTTAGCCTATTATATATATAGCATATTAAATTATATAGCCTAGTATGCTCCCTAAATTGGATAACTATTTAATTATTTAAAAAAAAGTACTGTTATTAATACATTTATTCTGGTACTAGATGATTTTCTAATTATCAGAAATATTGCGAAGTACTTGTTACCCTACTATTTCTTGTTTAGTAAAGTAATAATTATAGAGCAATCATACATTTGTTTTCTTCTTGTTTTTCTATCAGGGACTAGGCAAATCACCTGTACCGATTCTAAAGGAATGTAGCCTATACACTTCACCAGCGGTTCCTAGGTCTTCTCATACTTCGCTGTCCAACAAACGTCCGTATGGAACCTGCCATCTGGCATCCTATTCAGGCGAGCAATTCATCTTTCTTTGTTCTCTGCAGTACGATCTAAGATATTCAAAATGCTCAACCCTTTACGACTATCTTAATATTAGCGCCTATCCCTCCGTGTGCAGCGTATAACTGATCACAAGAATCTCATCATCGAGCTTGTATCGTACTCAGATGTATTTTCTCCGGACCTGAGTTTCATAACCACACAATAACACCGACACAGCCATTACCTTATACAGTTTCAGCTGAGTCTCTTTCCTTGTTTTTTTCTTGACAGCGCAGTAATTATACAGTAAAGATTAAACATTCCAACCAATCGTATTTGCGTAAAAATTCTCTGCAGTCTGACACCCTGCTAAATTCTTACAATTTCTTGTAAACGTTTGATCCAATTTATAGACCCTAGGACCAAAAAAGTTTGAAATGTCCAAAACTGAACACTTCATTTAGACTTTAGTTAAAATTCCTTTTAATTTGGTACATCTTATACAGTTTTTCGATTTTACCAGACTTTTTACGTGTGTTTTTGCTCTTGACTTCCCAAAATATTAAAATTTAAAAAATGGACATTGAATTCGTTATTCCGGTTAAAGTTGTCTTTAATTAGATACCCCACATCGACCCTTGCGATTTATGTTTTACATTTTGCGCCCTTCACAGTTAGGCCTCCTGCCTCCCATATTTTGGCAGAACATAAATCTAAAAGCAATAGTGTTCTGTAGGATAAAACTGTGCACACGCGTACTAGGCTTTATGAACATCGATGGATGCAGTCAAAATTTATCGTGGGGCATATCCCAAACAAACAGATACGCAGACAAGTACCAAACGACTCAATACCGCCTCCCGCAGTTTGCAGTTGACCTTGAAGCGTGCGTGTTCTGTGAGTTGTGTGCGTGTGTGCGTGTGTGTGTAGTGGCTTATAGATTCCAAAGTCGGTAAGTATTATTTACTTATTTTTGTTTGTTATGTATTTTTTACATAATTTTAGTTTTACATAACAGAACTTTAATATGTTTTGATCCTGTCGGTTGTGAGGCAGAGTATTTTTATAATAGTTCGAAGGCTTTCACGGCCGGTGTCAGTTGTATTTAAATTATCTACCGGGCTGTTTGGCCGTGGTCCAAGGATTACATTAAAACCAAACGTTTCAGCAGCACCACTGACTGCCATCTTCAGTGGATGTATTCTAGTCAAACCTAACGCGGGGTGTCGTACGTCAGGCCCACAGTACTGTGGTGAAGGATAAATATGTCCCGCGATGCTACCTGTACTGATAAATTCATTAAGTCCCACGTACTGGTAAAAAAAGCACCATCAGCCAATCAGAATAAAGAAGGCGTATGTGGGGGCTCGCATCGCGCTCCGCGTAAGAGTATTTTAACTTTTAATTGTGATGCTTAGTGTGTGTTTTGGCTGAAGACGGCTAAAGTTTTGTTACGTAGCCGAAACGTCGCTTTATATAAAAGAGGCAGCGAAGGAAGAAGTCCGTCCCTGAAGTAGCCTTAATGTCACTACCCACCACTGACGTCTTTTAAAGAAATTATAAATGTCAAACAATCGAGTTCAAACTGAGAACTCGCTTTGCTCGTTCAATAAATGCATCTAGTCGGTGTATTAAGTAAGTTGTGAGCTACAATTTATTTTGTGAGGATAATCTTGAACATAACAGGTCTCAGTTTATACAGTAAGCCTGTACATTCATTAACGTGTGATTCAGAGGACACTAGTAGAGAAGTTAAGATGGGAGGAGTCGACACCGCGGCGACCGGGCGTAATCAGTACATGTTTTCATGGGGTTGGGTTTATTGAGCATTACTTAAAACCGTGTTAAACAGACGGGATTGAAGACGAAGAAGATCATCTGAATCGAGATAGTTGGGTAGTTCCGACTTGATCCTCACGTAATTCGGAACTTGAGCGAAACTAGGTTACACTCTGTGTCTGGTAGTTTTATGCTGGCAGCAAAATACTCATACATGTTAGTCATTATTATAACAATAAAATTTACTTTTAATTTATCTACCTTTAAGAATAATTACTTGCTTAAAACATTTTACATTTTACATGCCTCAGTGTATGTTACGGTTTATAACGACGTATATTGACAAGTATTTAATCAGTTTAGTGGGAAGCACATAGACGTTATGTATATTACATGTATTTTACATATTGCTGCCGATACACTATATTTACTTATAGGCCTATTACATATATGCGTTATATATATATTATGTTGTATTATATACTTGCCACATGTATATATGTAGTGTAACACACACGCGCGCGCGGGCCCACATAACTCGTGAAGGCCTGTCCCATGTTAATTAAATGGAAGTGTCGCTTATAAGTTAGGTACACATATTTCAAAAACCATTCAAGATATTTTTATTAAACTTTTCTGCTGAAAGATAAATACATAGAGCATATCGTACACCTAATTAATTGCATGTACTGATAAAAAATATTTAGAGTAATTTGTTAAATATAGTGCTATAAACAAACAATAATTTTGCATAATGTTTCACACAGAATTGTTGGTCTATTATAGTAAGTGTTACGAAGCAAACATATTAAAAAAATTCCAGTCTCTAACACGTTCCAGAGATTTGGGCAATACAATATAGAAGAATAACAAGTCAGATTTTCTCTAGGGCTGAAGAACAATAAGCCTAGCCCAAAGTAGTCTGTCAAACAGTTCCAGTATGGTGTCCAAGAAACGAAAGGGAGTTAGTTATTTAGTGGGTCGAGTACAATACTCAAACCCACAGTCCCTTCCGGACATTTGTACAATAAATTTTTCCAATTGCTCTCGTAAAAAATTTACCATCATCATTATTCAGCTAATACTTAATTAACGGTTAATAGAAATCTTCACAAAAGCCAAGGGAAGAACTCCAGACTACTATTTTCTTACAAGATGAAGTAAAAAGACAAATGTTGAGACTATAATTTAAATAATTTATTATTATTATTCCGGCTGTACAATGTTTACACATTTTCCAGAACCAAAGATACAGAAATGATTGAATTATCATCTTCCACTTCTGCTTGTCCATCCAAAGATCTTCTTTAATTTCTCGTTCCCACAATATAGTCTGAATTTCTTCTATTCAGGTGATATGTGGTCTTCCTCTTTCCCTTTTTCCTGATGGGGCCCATTCCATAACTCTCATTTGCAATCTTTCCTGTGTCTATCATTCTTTTCGTGTGTCCATACCATTGTAGTTCTTTTGTGCAAATAAAATAAATTAAATAATTTAATATAAAAAATTATGCTTAAAAATAATTATTTTTATTACATATAAATATGTAATAATACAACTTTTTAAAAGATTATATTGTTTATTTTGTAAATTACATATTTGTTTTGATAGTGATGTTACTATCATCATCAAATATAATTTATATAAATTACAATAGATTATTGTAAAACATTGTATTATTAATAGTCATATACCATATGAAACAAGAAAATTGAGCATTTATGAATATGAAAATAAATATATAAATAATAAGGTGAGTGATGATGACTCAGATGCCTGAAAACGGGTTGTAATTAATAAAACACTAAGTCACAGGACGGGGAAATTGGTAGATTTAATTTTTTCATTTTATTTACAACAAAAATATTTTTTTTGAAAACTGAGAAGATTTGTAACAATTAAAAGTTCCGACAAACTTATTATTCACGTCAAGGCGGACGAACATAAAGTCCAGATTTATTGTTCATGGGAGCGAGTGTGCTGCAGATTTTATGCGGAGGGATACAATATAGACTAACTGTACAGTACTGGTTCAGTTGGTACATAAGCGCGCTATAAGTACCCTCCAATGTGCCGTGCCGTGTCCTGTACGCCGAGAGATCCGCCGTGTTTAAATAATGCTGGGCTGTTAAGTACGCCCCTTTTCCGTTATTGTGTTGTAGTGTGTGCGCGCGCGGGACGTGCGACACGGGCGTCGCGTCGCGATTTATTGTCGTTTTATGCGCGGCTAATTTATGTTTACTACCCAGCGTACAACGTCAACAAACGTGTAATTTGTTCCTGACAATTTAATTATGACACCGAGTCATTTTGTACAACTGCCAAATAACCGAATGTTCACTCTGATGGAGTACCACTAGTTCATCGCGAAATCTGCAAACTGAAAATCTGCGGTTTGTTATCAGAGCTATCCTTACTTTAGGTAAACTGTTTTAACTACGACTAAGGAGTTCCGTCTGCTGCGCTGCTCTTATACTGCCCCCAAAGCGAAAACCCTATTTTCCGCCACTGCATGCATTAATGTGGTATTCACTCTTTATCCTGTGCATGAGGTTATTGACAGATACTAACATCCCGCTGCCGAAAGCTCCTTGAACAATCTACGGTAAGTAGGGATTTATTCACGGTCTCTAAATTTCCGTGTTGTGAAAAGTCAAATTCTTCAAACAATTATAATAATTATAATTAACAGCCCTCTGCACCTTTGTGAACTATGAGACATTCTTTATTGTTTCGGCCACTACTACAATATTATGAATAACAATAATAATAATGTATCTTTCAGAACATTTTATGATTGGTCACTTTAATACTGACACTTTATTCTTTGCTGACGATCAGGCTATTCTGTCGGACTCGGAAAACATATTGTGAAATCGAATCTGCGAAGACTGAATTGCAGATATCTACACTTAAGACAAAGCTGATGGTTTTTTTTCTGTAACTGATCCCGTACGAGCCAAAATTGTTATAGATGGTACTCTCCTGGAATAAGTTAGCAATTTTGAATACTTGTGCCACAGTGTGCCTTATAACGCTAGCAACGACGTTTTGAGTAAATTGCATAAGTTCAACCTTATGTGCGGGACCATTAGGCGAACCCTTAAGTCAGCTAGTAAAGGAATACGCCTAAAATTCTACAAGGTGATGGCTCTTCCTTCCCACACTTCTTTATAGGTCTGAGAATTGGACTTTAACGAAAGGTCAGGCCAGTTGCACCTAAGCGGCTGAAATGAGATTTCTCAGGCACTTGGCAGGGTATACTCTCCATGATCATAGAAGAAACACAGATATACGGTAGGAACTGAATATTATGAGTATACTTGACAGGATCACCCGTTATCGGCTGAATTGGTCGGAACACATTTGCCGAATGGATGACTGCCGCATCCCCAAACAACTATTGAACTATAAGCCGCGGGGACGGAGAGTTGAGGGACGTCTGAGGAAGCGCTGGAGTGACCAGATCTAATCTTAGCCTATTTGAGACCGGAACAAATCATCCTTGGTTTAATCAGTGAAGATGATGATGACAGACAGTAACTTTAGTGAGAAAATCCACTAAGGAGTTCAATCTGCTGTTATTCTTACACTGTCCACAGAGCGAACACCCTCTTTTCCGTCCCTGAATTCGTGTTGTTTTCACTCCTTGTCCTGAACATGAGGTCACAGACAGACATGGAACACTCTACGGTAAGTATGCATTTATTCACGTTCCGTAGATTGCCCTGATTGTAAAAATTAAAATTATTCAAACAATTATAATAAACCGTCCGCTGTATCTTTGTGAACTGTTACATTCTATAAGGTTTCAGGCTCTACTATAATACTGCGACAAGAATGGTATCGAACCGCGTAGAAGAGCTGAAAACATTCTCCACTCTTCCCGCCGTTCAGTGCGGCAGGTGTTTCCCCAGTTAAGGCCGCTCTAAAGTAGGTGTTCTAGTGCATTCAAGAACAATTTAGATACGCATTAAGCTAGCTTGCAGTAACGAGGGAAAGCTATACTGGACCTCTGCGCGACCTACATAAAGCCATAGCAGCCGGGTTGTCAGTTCAGTTACGTGAGCGATTCTCCTTAGCGCGGATCGAGTGTTTGTCGAAGTGAAGTGTTATAAATTGTGTGGAACACTATTATTTGACTTTGTTATTGCGTGTCGACAAACATTTGGTTTATTGTACAAATTGTTTACGAATTATTAATTGTGATAATTAAAGCTGATTTTTTAGTGACATCATTGGTGTCTTGTATTTTGTTTTCGACTGCACCACACGACGATCAGTGAGACCGTCGTAACAATATTTTAAATAATAATAATACAGGATACATTGCACTGTGGTCACAAGTTTAAAATTTAACTGTATCGTCTAAATTACCATAGGCTGATAATTTTTGAATCTATCGAATTTATTACGGCAATCCATAATCATTAACTTAATTACTACATAGTTTGGAGGAAAGAGAATTTTTCTCTCGCTTTTCCCATTAATGAGTTTTAAACTTCTATTCCGCGTCTGACGTGTTCGAACAAAAGAGAAAAACAGAATTAATTACTTTTGTTTTCTCAGCGGCAACAGCCACACGCTGTAAAAAGAAACCTTCTTCTTTCCTTTCCTTTCCTTTCCGACTCGAGTTGGCCAATAAGTAAAAGTTTTATGGCGTGACGATTCTAATTGTCAAGTTTGCTTGCTTAGACCTCGTAAATATATTAAGCATGATTTCTTTCCTTTTGTTTTCACCGACCAACTAAACAACATTCGGTGTTTCAAAGTTCTTCGCGCTTTCTTCTTTTCTCCCCTTTCAAGTTTCTTAATCAAATATTTTTGGTAGTTACTGTGTTATACACATACCTAAAACACCAAGTCGAAAGCTTTAATAGTACGAATTCTTAAGGTTTCACGGCCGGCTTCAACAATACTGAAATTGTTATTATTATCCGCTGGGCTGTTAGGTTGTGGTCCACAGTTGTCGTTGTTGACAAACGTTTCGGCCCCAGCATCGGATGCCATCATCAGTGTCTAGATTAGCAAGATGTCCGCCAAATCAGCTCAGCAGCGGGAGCATGGGGACCATCTACAAGCCAAATGGGAAGATACGAAAATTCCTGACTACAATGTGAAGAAATCAAGGCATCCGCTCCCGTCGAGTGGGGTCTACTGTGTGCCTTTCTCGTGCGGTATACAAGTGTACATCGGCACCACGAAGCGCAGCGTCCGCACCCGCGTTGGTGAACACAGCCGCTGTTGTCGCTTGAGCCAGTCAGCTGTGGCCAACATGACCAACGGTCCAACGCTGACCATCGCGTTCTCTTTGAGGAGACCAAGATCCTGTCCTCGGAGGGTGCCTATTACCCTCGGCTGCACATGCAGTCCATTCAAACATGGTGTCGTCGCGATGAATCGAAGAGGATAAAGCCTTTTATGGAATAGGATCTGCCATGCTGCGCTACCAAGCCAATCAGATAGCATATTTAATGACTAAAATATTTATTCTCTGGTATAATAATTATATTTTATTTCATTGCTTGTACTGTTGCCGCCGGCAGCAGTGGTTACATGGACGCCACGCTACAGCTCTGGGATATTAGGCCGTGGTCCACTATTGCAGCGTAAAACTGACGTCTCAGCCCCACCGTTGGAAGCCATTTTCAGCATAACGACTCAAATAACTCAAACGGTTCTCACCAGTTACACGAACCGTTACACTGGAAATGGCTTCCAACGGTGGGGCTGAAACGTCTCCTTTATGTGGTAGTAGTGGATTACGGCCTAATAGCCTGGAGAGTTGTCAAACGAATTTCAAAAGAGTTGAGGCTGACCATGAAAGCCTTACATATCAGTTATTTATATATATATGGTTGGTTATCTTTTTGTTATTTTCTTCTTGTCCTGTTTGGTCAAAATTGATTGAGACGCACTCTGAACTCCTTGGAATAGTGTTATTATAGAAACCATGACTTTGAGAACTAGCCTATATGTGATCACTATGATGTACGACATTAAGATATAAACAGGAAATGCAAGTATTAAAGACAAATAAAATAAGCAAATTTACTGCAACAAATTTCCTATACTTTCTGTTGAAAATTGTAGAAGATAGACGAGACATTTCTAGACCATGAATGAAGCTCTCGCTAGTACGAGGTAAGGATACGAGATAAGTTAACAACGAGTAAGTTGAATGCCTAGAAACTACTTTCCAGCTTGTTAAGAACTAATACAAACTATCTATATAATTTTGGATAGCTAATCTCAAGTACAAAATTCTATTAAGTAATGTAAGTAAAAAGGCTACAAAAACTGGGTATTTATATAAAGTAATATGAACAACGTCCAAGCGACTATTAACAGGCTCTTGAGAAAGATTACTGGATACTCCAGATCAGACAGTGTATGTGAAATGATGGTATAACGTAGAAAATAGACGTTCTACCCTTAAAAAAAATGTTTGTTGGAATTGCAATTCCTTCCTTTCCGTGGACAGCTTCTTGGACCTTCCTTCTTCCTTCTTAAATCCGTCCATATACTCCTTCCTCTACGACCTGTGATCATTGCCACGATCAGTATTGATGAACCAGTTTGAACGGTGTAATAAGTGACTGACTATTAACCATATTGATTCTCCTTTCGGTTGTTTGCTTAACACACATTCTGCATAGCACCAAAAACTATTATACTAAGTGGAATTCGGATGCAATTGATAAGCTGTACCTAATAACTTATTGGTCGGCGTAACTCACGAAGAAATATCTTGAAAACACATTGTGAACCGACGTCGCATAGTGAGCGCGGTAAATCTAATAAATATGTAGGTTGGTCGTTGCTATATAGTGTACTTGACGGTAAACTAAAGAAAACATCGCCCGAGTGCGTGTGTGTGTTTATTCTGTCGGAGGAGTTTATTGTGTGGGGCAGTGTTGTTGTTGTTGGCGGTTTGTGTGCGCGCGCGGAGGGAACAAACAAAATTTATTTGAAAATAGCAGGCTTCATATATCACGACGACAAACAAGTTGAATCTGACACCGTAATAACGTGTGTAAAATATTACTGCGGAGAAAAGCTGTTTTGTACTATGCGTACATACAATAGAGTAGCTACAGAGAGTGTTACATGTGAGCGTAGACGCGTGAGCCTGACATTACTGTATGTAACAACACAATGTCTCGCTGCGCGACTGCTACCGTCTGCAACCGTTTAAGATACAGTAGCTGCAAATTGATTGGGACAAGAGTAACATATTTTTAAATATTCGTTTTTATTGAAGTAATTTTACTTAATTGATAACAGGTAGATACCTGATTATAGGAGAAGCGTACCGAACAATCCAGAATATTCTCCACTTCCCCCGTCCAGTGTGTCTTGTGTTGCGTTATTCACGTAGGTGGTTCTAGTGAGTTCCAGGAACACTTAAGATACGCATTAAGCCGCTGGCGTGCAGTAAGGAGGTAAAGCTGTACAGCATATCTGCGGGGCCTATATAAACCTATAGCAGCCGGATTGTCAGTTCAGTTACGTGAGCGATTTTCGCTAGTGCGGATTGAGTGTTTGTCGACGTGAAGAATATTCTGTTAATACAATTGTGTTTTATATTAGTTGACATTTTTATTGCGTGTGAACAATTTTTATTTGATTTTTTTGTTCATGAGACTGTTTTGTTCATTACAAACTGTTTAATTGTCATAATTACAGCTGGTGATTAGTGACGTAACTGGTGTCTTGTATTTTGTTTTCCACAGTACCTACGGCGATCAGTAGACCGTCGTAACAATATTTTCCTTCATTCAACTTCAGTCGTTAGGTACGACGCGTTCCGAGCTCACAGTCCCATCTTCAGGAGAAAATCACTCTAGGCGAGCTCGTCAGTGGAAAACAATTAAAACGCACATAAAAACACTGAATTCACTGTAAACTCATGTCTCGCGAGAACACGATTCGCATCGTCGAGAAAATAAAAGTGTACAAAGAGCGCTTGACTATCATCCAAGGAGGAAGAGAAGTGTGGGAATACCCTGTAAATGATGGTTGGATGAATTCCATTGAGACTGGAACAGGCTAACAGCTTAAGCCATAAAAGATGACGACGACTACGAACCTATGAATAAACTAAATTCAGAAGCATGGACAACGGGCGAAGTTTTATCAAAGCTGAGCGTACCTTCGTATGTAAAAAGTAGTGTTATTGTTTTAACACCAGTTTCTTTTACTGGACGCATTTCACGGCAACATTATTAAACCTCTGTGCGTGTGTGTGTGATGTTCCTGCAACTGTCAAGTTGACAACGGTTTGCGACTTTCTAGTTTAATACCGCAGCACAACGCATTCTTTCACTACAAGAGCACAGTTTCAACCACATATTACCAGTCGCGTAAAGGATACACGCATTGTATAAGCGTCACAAGTTGTGACATTGTAGCCGCCTCTACTCTTCACATTATCCCCATGTTTCGCATTTGCATTTATAAACTCACCAACTTTAGACGAAAACGTCTTGAAAATAACATTTCTTCTTCTTCTTCTTCTTCTTCTTCTTCTTCTTCTTCTTCTTCTTCTTCTTCTTCTTCTTCTTCTTCTTCTTCTTCTTCTTCTTCTTCTGCTTCTGCTTCTTCTCCTCCTCCTCCTCCTCCTCCTCCTCCTCCTCCTCCTCCTCCTCCTCTACAAGGATTAGTTTAATAAACCTGTTCCGGCACCCATCTCATCCTCGGACGACCCACGTCTCTTCTACCAATGGCTTTATATTTCAGTGCCGCTTTCGTCAATCGATTCTCTGTCATCCTTTGCAGATAATCCCACAATTGTCTTCTTTAAGTTAAAATAATTTCATTTATGTCCCTTACTTCGCGTGTTCTGGCCTGATACTTTCATTCCTTATTCTATCTAGCAATGAATAATTTAAATACATTCGAAGAAACTGCATTTCAGCACTCTGAATCTTGCCGCATTCCATTTTTGTCATGACCCACGCCTAACTCGCATATATCAATGTAGGTATTGCTATTGTCTATAAAATTTAATCCTTGTGCATTTATTCATTTTGTTTTGCATTTAAAATTAAAACTGTAATATTCCGTAATTGTCACGTTTGTGGACAGACTAGTCAACTCTTGACGTCATCCCTGTGTTTGGCCTAGAAATTTTTAAACTCGGCAACTTCAGACTAAAACGTGTTGAAAATAACAGTTACGTAAGTTAATAAACGAATATTAAGCCTGCTACAAGCACGTGCGTCTTCCATCACTGCTTCCCTTGTAAAGCGACGTTTCGGCTATGCAACAAATCTGTAGCCGTCTTCAGGCAAAAAGAAACACTAAACCATCAATAATAAAAAGTAAAGCAATACTCTGTCTCACAACCGGCCATTGACCACGGTGTGACAATTTACAAAGTGCTGTGCATGTTGTGTGAGACTGGAACAGGCTACCAGCCCAAGCCGTAAAGGAAGACAACGACGGCATGCATATTATACTGTGCTTTTACAGTCACTTGATCTTCCCTATACTAGCTCTTCCACACCCTGCTGCATCATACACACCCCACACCACCTTAACACGTGTTCACCCTCTAACACAGTTGTATTTAGTTGTTCTAAGAAGGTTTTTGAAAATAGTTTAATAGACTTAAACAATTGTCAGTCTTGATAATAAGTTGTGAAGCTACCAAGCGTTTATGAATGTTTTTCTTTTTGCGATTTACTTACGGCTGGCGCCGCCTCTCTCATCCTAGCTTCCACTGGCGCCGGTCTAAACAGTCCTGTTCTGTAAGTCATCTTGCATTCACTGCATCTTCGACGGCCACTTTTAATGAATGTTTAGGACTTCCTTTTTTCCTTCTAGAGGATGGAGTCCATTCCCACACCTTCCTTGGCCATCTCTCATCCGACATTCTTTGTAAGTGTCCGAACCAATTCTGTCTTCTTGCTTCCATTGTTTCTATAATATCAAGGTCGATTCCCATCGACTGTCTTGAAGTATGGTGATCACGAAAAACATCATGTTCTCGAGATAACGGCTGATTCTGATTGTACTACCCTCGAAACATGGACAAAGTCATTTTCCGGAAAGTGTCTCTGTGTGTGTGTCTGTGTGTAGAATATTTTCTATGGCAAACGATAACTACCGCAAATTCAAACAGAATGCAAACAGAATGATAACATATGCAAATAATTTTTTGCATATGTGCCTGAGTTGTACAGAACTCAAGGCCTATTGATTTTTGTGAATATCTGTTAAGGAGAAGGGGTAATTTACCAGACACATTGTATGTTTTAACAAGAGCAAAGTACTTAATTTTGATAAATAAAGTATCCTAGAAAGAAGGTCATAATAATCAACTTAGAAAGATAGATGAAATATCTATAACTTAAAAGGGTAGTTGAAGGGGGAGGGGATAATTTTTTGTATGCGTACTACTTTATCGGCAACAAAGAAGTAGTTTGTTGTCAAAATTCCTTCCCGGGCTGTTTGGCTGTTGTCCAATGTTTTCTGCAAAACCAGACGTTTCGGCATTGCCATCGACTGTCATCACCAGTGAACACTGAGTACGCTAACGTGAGGTGGTATACGTTAATGACCACAGTACTGTGGTTAAGGTTGAAGAAAGAAGTAGTTTCTATGGAAATATTTCATTTCGAAAATGATTGTAAATATAAATCTTATAACATGGAAGTCATATATCGTTCACAGAATGTAACCAGTATTCTGGTATATTAAAAAAGTAATCTTAGTCGATGGGAAACTCACATACCCCAGGGTTTGATATCAGCCGAAATTTATATGTAAGTACACGTCTATTTGTGAAACAGTTGACTATTATTCACAAAGACAGAAAATGACCAAGAGAAACCATCACTTTTTAACCGAAAATCATGTGCAAGGTATTAGTCAACAAAAATATTCTTTAACTAACGTTAAGTGACATCAAAAGAATTTTCCATAATTAAAATAATCTTGGACAGCTAACTAGTCAACAAAACAGGTGCCAAATTTTAATTAGCTGGAGCACTGACTTATATACAACTCTGAAAAATAACATCTAAGATTCATAAATTTCAATACGTACATGTGGAACAAAATGCATTGACATTCACTGTATTCTAAAGGATACAGCTTTCTTAGAATACACCTTACCACACCTTGTACATCTTATTTCTTCACAACCTTCTTTTATTGTAAAACAGATGACATCTAAACATTATATTTGAGTACATAAAATTATTAAACATAAAATTTGATAACAACCCGCAGAGGAAAAATGAAAAGATTACACTAAAGGAATAGTTTATATGGGAGAAAGTTATAAAAGTAATATACGAAGAGAAACTTTCAAACTTTCAGTAATGTGACAACGTGAAAGCAGAATATAAAACTTATGCTGTGCATTATGCGGAGGCAAAGTTGTTGGTTACGGTATCAGTAGCGTCTACTGTATATACGTATAAGAGGACAATTTTTCCGTACCAAGTTATTTCAAACAACCGACGACGACAGCGACGAGATGAGTTGAAAATATTTTTACAATAAGCAATGCGTTTGCGTTGCCACAGACTCTTCTTACACTTATAAAAGCCTGGCTCAACCCCCCCCCCCAACTTTCACTATTTCGCTTCCTTCCTTCCTCCTTCTATTACACCTGTGTCGCTCACTATTTCTTTACTTGAAGATGATATTCCCTTTTTACTACAATTATGTTTAAGACTTTTTTAGGTAAATCGTGTTATGTGCGATGTGTATTAAATTGTATGATGAGCTACTGGGCCCAAACAAACGTAATACAAACAAAATTTCGACACCAGTGACTGTAATATTACGTTGAATGCAATAAATAAGGCATAATAGAAATTGATTAGTACCAAGCTTTAGTGAGCAGAATCACCATTGCTTTATTTTAGTAAGATAAAGATTTTCCTCTTAATGTGTAAAAAATTAAGCCAATGAGAGGACTAAAATTAATGTCGGTGCATCAATCAATATCAGTTTACAAACTATTGATTGGTATTACATAGGTTTATCAGGTATTACATACATACTACCATAAACTCATTAATTTTAAAAAGTGTTTTTGTGTCACATAAACGAATATACTTGGTTCATTTTCATTTTGTTTCAGAAGTGTTACAAATTTCGAGTTCCAGATGTGCTTTAATTAATAATTAATTAGCTTACTCAAAAGAACAAAAGGGCGTGTCCTCTGGAAGCATGATGTTGCCGACGATGTCGTGCGGGGGCCTGTCGTAGTGTCGTATTTCTTGGGTACCCTCACAAAGTGTCAGCCTTCTTCTCTTTAAGTATGTGCAGGTTATATCAGTGAACGATAGCCTCCTGAAGGAAATCAAAAACTGCCGGTACTCTTCGACCAACCCGATGCTTGGTATGTCAAGGTCCCAGCAAAAAGGGCAGATTTGAAGAAAATTGCCTGACTCTGCTCACCCAATCGAAGGTTGGATCCCAGTAGCTGACTGAGCCAAAAAAATTCGACCGGCTGAGCACTGAATTATTTTCATAAAGAAAAGGTGGTGGCGTGACGTCAAACAACAACAACCAAAACTCAGAAGATTTCACTACCAACCCGATGCGATACGTCACGGACGCATCATTGTTTGGATTAATAATAACAACGACATACGAGGTGGGGATGCCGAATAACTGCAACAATCGGCGTATATAAACCATCATGTAATGACTGTAATCGTTTTGTGCGGTCAAACTTCGAAAAATTTTCTTAAATTTTTCTTGGAAATTCACTTAAACAAGTCAAAAATCTTAACTCCATCAACATACAGTCTAACTATGCTCGCCACTTGGTCTCACACGACCACAATTACACGGATTTCAAGTCTAACCTTCGAACCACTACACACTTGTGAAGAAAGTCGAATCATGAATGCTTTGGAAGAGCATAAAATTTCAGACCATACACAAACATGAACAGTTGCGGTTTTGTATTAAATGGCCCGCTGGATTTAAAATCCAGATATGTTACAGTTATATTCTTTCCCTATTTTATGTATGATGTAGGCCTATATTGCTTGCTGGAGATCGTCTTCCAGAAATAAAATTTCTGAGGTCAGTTAAAAGGTGTAATAGACGAGATAATGTAAGAAATGAAGAGATAAGAAGTGATTCAGATATTTTTGCAGTTAATTAAAGGATTAAACAATACAGAAGTAAATGGATTCAGCACATCAATAGAATGGAAGTAAGTAGAATACCGAAGATGGGAAAGGATTACTACCTTAGAGGCAGAAGAAAAGTTGGTAGATCTAACAAGCGGTGGACTATGGAATAGGAACAGGCCGCTAAAGCCTAAAACCGTTAAGAAGATGATGGTGATGATTTGAAATCCAATCCGCTATACGCTGTTAGATAGAGGCGAAAAACCACTCAGCTGTCGTCCAAATGTGAAATGTGGGCTACTACTGACGCGTGTACAGTGCATAATGATGTTGGATTTTTAACTAATGACGAGTTCCTACGAGTGATACACTATGATCTGATGATAAAGGAAAACGCGTCATCTAAATATAAAAAAAGAAGTGACAAGGCAGATTGAAACAGGTAGTTTGTCTATTCATACAAATGACATGGACACCACTATAAACATGGTTGGTTATTTGGTACTTTTGTATTATGAAAATGGTTAGGTCGGACAATGTTCACCGTTAGCATTTATAACCCAACGTTTCGACCACCAAAAAATCGGTGGTCATCTTCAGGTGTTATTAAAACTAGTACATTAAATCATTAAATATAAACTGAAGCCTACTCAAGATTAGTTCACTAACAAGCGTGCACCGCCAGAAAAAATATAATACACTACCACCAGCTAACAAGTTAAACAATACTAAAAAATATCTATATAAAATATCGGTATGGAGAACCATACATGACTTCCATGTTCTAAGATTTACATTTAAAATCATTTTCGAAATGAAATATTTCCATAGAAACTACTTCTTTCTACTTATTGCTTCAGCCTTAACCACAGTACTGTGGTCACTAAAGTATATCACCTCACATTGTCGCACTCGATTTTCGCTGATGATGGCAGTCGAAGGCACTACCGAAACGTCTGGTTTTGGAGAAAATATTGGACCACGGCCGAACAGCCAGGGAAGGAATTTTAACAACAAACTACTTCTTTGTTGCCGATAACGTAGTACACATATAAAAAATTATCCTCCCCCTTCAACTATAATTTTCATTTATAGAAAATTACCTCATCCCGTTCAAATAGCTTCTTGATTTATAGATATTTCATCTACGTTTCTACAGTGGATTAATATGATCTTCTTATCAGGATACTTTATTTATCAAAATTAAGTACTTTACTCTTGTTAAAACATAAAACGTTGCATATCGTTCGTCATAGACAAAATTATCTTTGTTAAAACATAAAACGTTGCTGGTAAACTACCCCTTTCCCTTAACCGATCTTCACCAAAAACAATAAGCATTGTGTCCTCTACAACTCAGGGACGTATGCAAAAATTATTTGATTCTGTTTGAATTTGGGGCTGTTATCGTTTGCCATACAAAACATTCTACACATAGACAGACAGACACACACACACACACTTTTAGAAAAATGACTTTTCTTCATGTTTTGAGGGTAGTACAATCAGAATCAGCCGTTATCTCAAATACGATTTTTTCGCCATGACCATACTTTCATTACCTTATGGAACATGGAAGTAAAAATGAACCGCTATTTACCCTCCAAGTCCGCTGGACAGAACTGGGAAGCACAACCTCACTGACGCACGTTTAATACAATAATAATTTCAGAATGGAAATTTTTTTCATATAAATGTTTAACGAATTTATAAAATTTTTAACCTAACGTAGCAACACTATTAAGAATAATTGAAGTTGAAGTAAATCTTATAGAAAGTTTAATTAGGTGCAATATATTATCTACTTAAATAATTCTACGGTTACACATTTTTACTTCTATATTCCTTAAGGAAATGGAAGTATGGTGATGGCAAAAAAAATCATGTTCGAGATTATTGCAGATTCTGATTGTACTACAGTCAAAACATGAAAAAAGTCGTTTTCGAAAAGTGTCTGTGTGTGTGTCTGTGTGTCTGTCTGTGTGTCTGTGTGTCTGTGTGTCTCTCTGTAGATTTTTTTTCTATGGAAAACGATAACAGCCGCAAATTCAAACAGAATCAAATAGTTTTTTGCATACAGACCTGATTTGTAGAGTACTCACGACCTATTGTTTTTGGTGAAGATCGGTTGAGGGAAAGGGGTAGTTTACCTGCAACGGTTTTTTTATCAAGGGAAATTTTTTGTTGGCAAACGATAGCAGCCGCAAATTCAAACAGAATCAAATAATGTTTCGCATACAGCCCTGAATTGTAGAGTTCTCAAGATCTGTTGTTTTTGGTGAAGATCGGTTAAGGGAAAGGGGTAGTTTATCCGCAACGTTTTATGTTTTAACAAGGTTATTTTCTATGGCAAATGATAACAGCCGCAAATTCAAACAGAATCTATAGATTATTTGCATACAGCCCTAGATTGTAGAGTTCTCAAGACCTATTGTTTTTGGTGAAGATCGGTTAAGGGAAAGGGGTAGTTTACCAGCAACGTTTTTTAACAAGGGTATTTTCTATGGCAAACGATAACAGCCGCAAATTCAAACAGAATCAAATATTTTTTTGCATACAGCCCTGATTTGTGGAGTACTCAAGACGTATTGTGTTTGGTGAAGATCAGTTAAGGGGAAGGGGTAGTTTACTTGCAACGTTTTATGTTTTAACAAGGTTATTTTTATGGCAAACGATAACAGCCGCAAATTCAAACAGAATCTAAAGATTATTTGCATACAGCCCTAGATTGCAGAGTTCTCAAGACCTATTGTTTTTGGTGAAGATCGGTTAAGGGAAAGGGGTAGTTTACCTGCAACGTTTTTTTAACAAGGGTATTTTCTATGGCAAACGATAACAGCCGCAAATTCAAACAGAATCAAATATTTTTTTGCATACAGTCCTGATTTGTGGAGTACTCAAGACGTATTGTGTTTGGTGAAGATCAGTTAAGAGGAAGGGGTAGTTTACCTGCAACGTTTTTTTATCAAGCGTATTTTCTATGGCAAACGATAACAGCCGCAAATTCAAACAGAATTAAATAATTTTTTGCATACGTCCCTGAATTGTAGAAATCTCAGGGATTTTCGATTTTGGTGAAGATCTGTTAAGGGGAAGGGGTAGTTTACCAGCAACCTTTTACGTTTTAACAACAGTAAAGTACTTGAAAATGCATTTAAACTTTTTCAAACAATGGTAATAATTGTAAAAATAAAATAATTTTGTTGCCAGGCAATAAAATTATAATTTTTTCATTTTAATGTAAATTATGTATGAGTTAATGTTCGAGGTGTGTTCATAAAAAGACCAAACTTTTTGAGTAACACATCAATCCGCACAAACGACGCGCCGCGACTTTGCGCGCACCTAGCGATAGTTTTTGACAACAAACTACCACTTATTGTGTTCCGCTATTAGCAGTAGTCTTTGAGGTATATCACATTGAGTGGGGACGTGCACACGCTGGCCGGCGGATTAGTGACAAAGCGATTAAGAAAGACCGCGAGAACAACGTGTGCGTATGAAATTTTGCAGCAAAACTAGGTTAAAACTTTTCAGAGACATTCTGGTTTTCAATTAAGCATACGCGGAAGCCTGCATGAGGCGAACGATTAGTTTAAGAATTTTTAAAGAGGGAAAAACAATGGTCGGTGCAGATCAAAGCGATATCGAAGATCATGGGAAGAGAGCTCGTGATGTGGTAATTGTAAATCATTGTTTAAATGCCGATACTTTCTGACAGAATCCATTTAAGATCGTAAAATTAAATTTTGATAGAAAAATTTAAATGTATCGTATCACTGAAAAATTCTTACTGTGTTTGTTGACGACGATCAGAAAGAGACCCGTTTTGAAATCGGTCAACAACTGCGTACCAATGCAAATGGTAATGAAAACTTTGGAAGACAATGGAAATAGCTCTGTAAAGATTTTACAAAGTCAGCAGCAAAATTTTATACACACACGTTGTGTTAAGATCTTCATTCTCACTTCGTTATAAATCCGCCGGACGGTGCGTGCCCGTGCCCACTACAGCGCGTGTAGCTCGAAGACTGAAGATCGTGACGGAACAGAGAAAACAGCATTCAGGCGTCAAAACCTGTCGCTAGCAGCACTTAATTCTGCAGCTCGCTCTATGCGCTAGTTGACGTGCTACACAACTAGTTCGGTCTTTTTTTGAACACACCACCGTACATGTATAAAATAATATATCGTTCGTGGCAGGTAAGCATATCTCAGTTATGTAATGTTTACGTTTCCATTTTATTATTATGACTACAGCAATAAAAAGGCAGGGAAGACACACACACACACACACACACACACACACACACACACACACACACACACACACACACACACACACACACACACACACACACACACACACACACACACACACACAATTCGCGTTATTTCTGGCCTCACTCATGTTTATTTTCTTACATTTGCACGCTTTTTAAATGGAAAGTGCCGAAACCCACACCAACATAACGCGTGCAAGCCGAAAAAATGGACATCAATTTGCTTCCTGTGGATCGCTGGACAGTGTAACTGCACGTGTTTACAGAGGAACGATTCATAGATAGACTTTTCGTCTTTAGGGAATTAACCCTCCGCAAGATGCTGAGGGTCCATGAGTGACTTCGGAGCGCTCCTTCTTTTTCGCGTGTTTGTTCTGTGAAACATACACTGTAGATTCGCAGCTTTACTCTAAGCAACGCTCAACAGGAAATGTTGAAAATTTTAGTCCACGGTGTACCCTCATTCACACTAAACCTGCTCTGATGTTTTAATTTCGGACATCATAATATTAAAACTTTGGAAACTTGAGCACTACTTAATGGAGATCAATCATTAACTTATACAAGCCATTAATTTTATGCATATTTTTTATATATGTGTGTACAACGTTATCGGCAACAAAGAAGTAGTTTTTGTTAAAATTCCTTCCCGGGATATTTGGCCGTAGTCCAATGTTTTCTATAAAACCAGACGTTTCGGCAACGCCATCGACTTCCATCATCAGTGAAAATCGAGTGCGATAACGTGAGGTGGTATATGTTAGTGACCACAGTACTGTGGTTAAGGCTGAAACAGTAAGTAGAAAGAAGTAGTTTCTATGGTAATATTTAATTTCGAAAATGATTTTAAATATAAATCTTAGAATATGGAAGTCATGTATGGTTCTCCATACCGATATTTTCCATTAGACTGTATTTTTAAATTGAAAAATTTGTCTCTCAGTATTAAAAATTGTTTAGCTTTTTCCTTTATTGTAGTAATCCAATGTAAGTAAAGTAGCGTTTGCTTTTATAAAGCTTGTCATTGTAAATCTAACCCTTTATTAGATATTGATATGATGATTATTCACCGTAAAGTATGATGTGCGTGGACTCGTACAAGAGAAAGCATATTTTTAAATTTTAGTTTGTTTTAATAAAATGACAATTTGATTATTTTTACGTGTATAGTAATTATTTGATTTTGCAACAATCTCTCCTCTCTGCGACATTCATTTTTATATGTAATGTAGTACGATTTGGACGTAACTCAAATCAACTCAAATTATATGACCCGGTTCAGTACGCAAACACTTTAACAATACGTTACGACGGTCTCCTTTATCGTCGTATGGTACAGTGGAATGCTAAATACCAGAAACCAATGAAGTCACTAAAAACCAGCTTTGATGATCAAAATTAACAGTTTTTAATTAACAAGTTATTCAACAAGATTATTCTCGTGCAACAATTCAAGTGAATGTGTCCACACAAATAATAATGTCAACAATAAAGAATTCAGCACTATAAACACTTTTCACTAATACACCACTTGAGACGCACTGCGTAAATCGCCCGACAATAACTCAAATTAGTAATCGCCTACGTAAGACTGACTCTAAGCGGCAGCTGTCGTTGTTTAAATAGATAGTACAAGTGTTCCAGAATAATCCATAATACGCGTCAACATTACTCGAAAACACTAGAACGGAATTTGATTGCGGCCTTGAACACAATGCGCCGACCGGTATGGTCTGGAATAGCCTCGTTGAAGCACGTTAAGACTCACGTACGCACACAACTTTATAGCTGGGCTTTGCTGGGATACCCAAGAAACATGTAGAACTTTCTGTAATGGAGTAACAATACGTTCAACACAAGTGCAGCGCGGAGAAATGTTACATGCCATATAGGTTTTAGCTTCAGGGAAAACGAAAATTAATGATTATGAAGTACCTGTAGACATGAGATAAAACATACTCATACAATTACAAATACACGACTCTCGCGTGTCATACCAAACTCGTACAGAAAAAATTTCAACCTCAAATTTCTTTCATCCCTTCTTCCTCTTGTTCAGTGGTTTCACATCACACCACGCCAGTTTGCTGTTACTTAATCACTTCCGTATCCTCGTCATTTTTCTCTTTTCTAAAATATTCTCTCTAGTGTTTTCTGTCTCATCCACTGTGTGTGTATGTAACTACCAAATCAATTTTCTCGAACTTATAAAGTACATGCTGTATCTTACTGTATTCACATTACTGAATTCTCTGACACTCCTGAAACTTTTCAACCAGTAACGTTAAATTTACAGTCAGTAATTTGTTTTTATACCTTTTATTTAGCGCCTATGTTACACTCAAATATTAAAGTGTATTGTCATAGATCAATTATCAATAAATTGTCATAAACACACACTCTCATATCGCGGGATTATTAGTAAATCTACCCAAGTGTGCTTAGGCTTAAGAAAAACAAAAACTAAAAAGTTTCAAGTGCCGTTATAAAGCATTGTCAACTGCTTTTCAAGGGTAATTTTGTTTGTATCGGTCATCTAAGAACTACATGCCAATTTCAATTCTTTATTATTTGTTCTTTTATTTTTCTCCAATATTCTTTCATCTTTTCACTGTTTCTTCTTCCTGTCTTCAGTCAACTTTGAGCCTGCGTATTTCTCTCTCCTATCCTGGACTCCTTCCATTTTTAACACTTTTGCCCGAAAAACGTATCTTTCAATTGCTTCATTTACGTTTATATTATTTTTTTTCTAAATCCTTTTTGACTTCTTTAATCCAACTTGATGTTGACTTTTCCCCCACAGATATTTGAAGATCTTCTTTGTTAAATTTTATTAAGTATAGAAATTTTTATAGATTACATAGTTAATAAAAATTGAAAGTCATTGTTGCAGAATAACGATTATGGACTATAGGTGTGTGTGGTGGGAATTGATAGTCCATAATCGTTATTCTGCAACAATGACTTTCAGTATTTACTCACACTGAGGAAGAGGCACAACACCTTGAAACGTTTGTGAATGTGAGAACAAAAGTAAGTTCATTTGTGAAAGTTTTTTATATATAATAATATTAGTAAAAGTGAACAAAGAGGATGAATCAACAAAATATTAATAAAAATATAAAAAATAGAAATGCAAAATAAATTTCGTTCTTTATACATAATAAAAACTTGGTAGTTGTAGCACTAACCTCTCGATATTTGTCTTCAAATTTCACGACTAACAAAAAAAATTCATTCATGGGACATGGGACATTTATGTAGAATTTCCGATTCTTTGATTTTTCACTATTTTTAACCTTTGTCAGTTGCCATTCCAAGCAAAATATTCTAAAGGTCTCACGAAGTTAGCAGTGTCAAATCACTTTGTGTATATGTATCTTCCCTTTTTAAGTCTACCACCTTTAAAAGGAATAGAACTAAATTGTCAGGGCATCTGGAACAAATTCCTCAGGATAAGCTGTACAAGGCGACACTGATTAACAGGCATCTACATTTGAAACGGCTCACTTGTTCTAAAGTGCTGCTGCTTATAACTATCTGAGTCCTCACTGGATATTTACCTTCAAAGGCCACGGTTCTGGTCTTTCTTACTGAAATTGTCAGTGAGTACTCTCTTGCCACTTCTTGTAATTGAAACATAGCTATTTGCAAATCATCCTCACATATTGATCTTAAACGTAATTTTCTTTTTGGTTTATCATAAATTTATTTTTATAATTACTGATAAACAAGTAAACATTTGTTACACAATTTGTAAAGCAGTTAATTTAGTGTACATAAAGCTTCTTGAAAACTTAAAATCTCAAAGGTTCTGTAAAACAAAATAAGTTAAAGTGTTATAAATTGTCCTGTAATGTCACTAATACCTCTGGGACCGTGTGTACCTTTAGCATACAAACGAAAAGTAAACACAAAAGAGAAGCCAGAGATAAGTATTTACAACGCTGTAGAAATTATACGAAACAGTCCTGACACAATACACAGAGCCAACAAAGGATATCAGACTATGCAGAATAGGCCAGGCCTGTGTTTTAAACTGTGGCCGGAGAACATTTTGAATAATTTACATAGTATTACGAAGGTCTCCTTGATCGTCGTATGATACAGTGGAAAACAAAATACAAGAAACCATGTTGTGAATCCAGGTTTCCTTCTTTGCAACTTCTTTCTATATTATATACACACCGCGATTTGAGACTTATAGTCCGATCAACAGGCAAAGAAATATGTTCCCTCACATGGAGTACGTCAGTTAATGAAAGTTAATAAAAGTCACACACATCCCCACAACTTGGAGTCACACAAAAGACAACTTGGAGACTACAACAAGTATATTGACCCTCATCAAACAAAGCTGGTCTTTGTTAATCTTGTTATTTGAATTAGCAGTCTCTGTAACTCCATTTTAGTCGTGCCTACAGAGTTTGCTAAACTGCTAAATGTCATGTTGTGGACGAGGTCTTTCAGTGTTACCACCAATTTCAAGTAATAAAACACGACTTGTCTTGAAATAAATCAAGAAACAAGAGAATTTATTGGCCTATCACTCTTTGGTAATACTAATTTAAGTTTTCACTTGGAGTAAACAAACGAACATAGGTTTAATATTAAATTATTGATTCCATTTTGTCGTTGTTTAGGACTTGAAAATGGTGGAAACACTGAAAGGCCTCGTCCAGAACCTGACATTTAGCAGTTTAGCAAATAAGCACGACGAAGTTGGAGCAATGCTGGTCAATAAATACAAGCAACTTGGAGACCACAACTACTATGTATATTTACAAAAATCATTCAGAAGTAATCGTTAAACATACTCCAAACAGACATGTTGGCAGGCAGACAGACAGACAGACAAATGCAAACAGTCGAGGTAAAACTAAGAACTCGCTCCGCTCTTTCAATAATTTCAGTATTTGTGTTTCAGTTAATGTCTCCTGTAATTAGTAATCTGTATAATGGTAAACTATTATTTACTGGCAATTAAGTTACACAAAATGTTTGTAGTTAATTATGTGTGTAGCCGAGGAGATGGGTTTGTATGGGCCGGAGTGAGCCGGCAGCGTGAAGCCACTATTTTTGCCGCCTGATTTAATTAAGATAGGATCCAATTTAATGTTGTAATTTCCAAAGCGTTATCTTCGCTTCCTCATTATAACATTCCCACGGCGTTCTTCCCCTCCTATTCACCACACCGCTCCTAACTCTTGTTCACCTCACATGATAGGTTAATGTCGCGTTGCCTGTATTACATTGTAACAAACAGTGAAGTTGCAGGATCCCGAACGCTGTGTGTTGTACATCGTTGTATAACACTGTAGTACACTTACGTTACACACTATAACAGCAGTCGACAACCGTGCGCCCGCGAAAAGATTTGACACGCCCGCGAACAAATTTGTAATTTTTCTTTTGAACGAAGGAACGAAGGATACAGAAATGACTATATTCAGGAGATAATGAAGACCGAAAGTGCTACGCAAGAAGTAATAGAGAAGTAAAAAGAGAAGTTACAAAGGCAAAGCAGGAATTAGGGGACAAAAAATGTGATGAAGTTAACCAATATATCGGAGGGACAAAAGTACGAGAGGCCTGGAAACTAATAAAACAACTTCGAACTGAAAGAAAAGAAAAAGCCAATATTCCAGTAATTAACATGAGTAAGTGGAAAGAACATGATGGAAAGAACAAGACACAAATATGAAAAACTATTAACTAAGAACAGATATGAATATAAACAAATGATAGGCCTATACCGAATAAGAGAGGAAGAAAGAGAGAATATGGAACCCATCTCATCAAGGGAGGTAGAAAATACAGTTAAAGAAATGAAGAACAATAAATCCACTGGACCGGGAGGCATTCCTATTGAATTGGTGAAATATGGACCAATTATTTTGTGGGAACTATTAGCAAATAGTTTTAGTACGTTAATCATTAAAGGAGAAGAATCACCACAATATTTTAACACCTCTTTGATTAGTTCTATACAGGGTGATTTACAAAGATATGCAGAGACTTTAGGAGCTCATTCTATATGTAAAAATAAAGAAAAAAGTTCATATAAATATAGGTCCGCAAACGCTTCGTTAGCGAGTTATGGCTAACCAATTATTGTACCCTGATTTCAGCTCCTCTGGTCATATTAGGCCGTACTGAAGTTCTAGGAACCCAAATTAAGGGACAAACTTGATTGTTTCATATAGTTTTTAAACTGAAAAATTGAATAAAATAAGTCGTTATGGATCCCCTATGGAAATCCATACGGATCAAGGAAGAAATTTCGAATCAGGAGTGTTTAAAAAATTATGCCGTCTACTCGGAATTCGAAAGATCAGGACAACACTTCTCCATTCTCAGTCGGACGGGATGGTTGAGAGATTCAATAGGACACTTGAGCAGTATCTTTCAAAGGTTGTTGACGAGAACCAAACAGACTGGGACCAACGTATACCACTATTCCTCATGGCGTATAGGTCATCAGTACACGACACAACCGGCATGACTCCAGCAAAATTGGTGTTTGGGGGGGGGGAGATTCGTCTTCCTGAGGACTTAATGTTTGGATCACCTGAGACTCAGTCCCAAGAGCCAAATAACTATTACCTCACAATTAGAAAACCAACTGCGAGAAATGAATCGCTTGATAAGAGGACAGCTGAAGATTGTCAGTGATAAAATGAAAACTCGGTATGAGATTCGCAGCAATAGTGTGGGTTTCCAAGAAGGAGATCAGGTCTGGTTGTTCAACACAAAGCGCCGTCGTTGTCGCTCACCTAAGCTTCAGTTTAATTGGGAAGGACCTTACACTGTGAAAAAAAGAATCAACGATGTTGTTTATTGGATTCAACAGGAAAGACAGCGAAAGTTCAGGGTCGTCCACCTAGATCGCCTGCCTAAGTATTATTTCAGAGACGGTTTGCCAATTCGGGACGAACAGGCTGAAGGAGAGAGCTTAATAAAATTGAATTAAACAAAAAGTGTGTGTTTTCGACAACGATTTTTTGCGTTTTTTACCGGTTTTCCCCAAAACTATTAAAGTTACAGTTCTGCGACTTATTTTATTCAATTTTTCTGGTCAAAAACTATATGAAACCATCAAGTTTGTCCCTTAATTTGGGTTCCTAGAACTTCAGTACGGCCTAATATGACCAGAGGAGCTGAAATCAGGGTAAAATATTTGGCTAGCCATAACTGGCTAACGAAGCGTTTGCCGACCTATATTTATATGAACTTTTTTCTTTATTTTAACATGTAGAATGAGCTCCTAAAGTCTCTGCATAACTTCGTGAATCACTCTGTATATAAAAAAGGGAATAACAAGATTGTAATAACTACAGGGGGATTAGTTCTATAGGAATCGTAGGATAGGACTAGTTCAATAGGAAGGCTGTATTGTCGAATCCTAAAAAACAGAATTGAAGGAGAAATTGGTAATGTGGAAGAACAGAGTGGATTTAGAACGGGAAAATCCTGTGTCGACAACATATTTTCGTTACGACAAATAATTGAGAAATGAATGGAAAGGAATTTAGAAAGCATTTGGTATTTATTGACCTCGAAAAGGCTTATGACAATGTCCTACTAGTCAAATTATTTGAAACTTTAGAAAATAGTGGAATTAACCCTATATACGTAGGAAGTGTATATAACATCTACAAAAACGTTCAGGCCATAGTGAAAATAGGACGAGAAGTGTCCGAGTCGTTTAATATTAGTAAGGGACTGAAACAAGGATGTTGTTTGCTTGCCACTTTATTTAAAGTATATATACAAGGAGCACTGGAGACATGGAAAAACAAGTGCAGCAAAATGGGAATAGGATTAGAAGAGAAGTGTTTATACACTCTTTTATTCGCAGATGATCAAGTGGTGATAGCCAGTGATGAAGAAGGTATCACATACATGATGAGAAAACTAGTAAAAGAATACGATCGATGGGGATTAAATATAAACTTAAAAAAAAACAGAGTACTTAGCCACAGGAAGTCGAACATCAGATCTTCAGTTATCAGGTAATACTTCCATCAAGAAATGTGAAAAGTATAAATATTTAGGTAGTATAATTAGCGATGATGGAACATGTGATGAAGATATAAGACATCGATTAGTTTTAGGAAAAACACCATACGCCAATTAAGCTCACTTTTATGGTCCACCAAAATCGGGCTACCGACAAAGATCAATATTTATAAAGCCATTATTTAACCAATAACCACCTATGAGTCAGAATGTTGGACAATCAACGAAAAGAACCGCAGGAAGAATGAAGCTGTAAAAATGGACTATCTTAGACAAGCTTCCAGAGTTTCTCGTCTGGAACCTGTAAGAAATTACGTAATAAGGGAAAGAAAAGGTAGAAAAGAATCTGTAATAGAAGGTATCAAACGTAAAGAGCTTTCCTGGTATGGACCTAATGAGAATGAGTGAAGAAAGAATACCTGTGAGTGTGTTCAAATACAGACCTAGCAACAGACGAAAAAGAGGCACACCTAGATTAAAATGGATAGAAATGATCGAAAGGAGTATGGAAGAAAAGAATCTGAAGAATGAAGATACAGAGAATAAGTTGATATGGAAACTCGGATGCGGGATGCGGCAGTAGCTGTGGGATCCCCGCCCACACACACACACACACACACACACACACACACACACACACACACACACACACACACACACACACACACACACACACACACACACACACGAAGGATACACCTGTATTATACCTACTCTGAAGTACTATATTATAAAATACTACAAGCTATTTACCGAACCGCGTTATGTCTTCTCCCAATACAACATTAAACCAATATTTGTTTAAAGTTTTATTAGTTTCAACGTGCGTGTGCATGATGATAGATTGTTGATGACCTAGTCCGAACGTAAAAAACTTTCACAAATTTATATGAAAAATACTTCAAAGCTTTTAATTTATTATACAGCGAAGTTAATGTTTGCAACGTCTGGCTATTGAGCTCCGCACCCTCATATTTTCCATTAATGGGGTGGGGAGGAGTACGCTCATCGAACTGGTCCTCAGTTATATATGCGCCTCCACAAATTCACAGGGTTGCCTATGACTGCACTACAATGTTTTATCCCACGACGAGGTTCACTAATTGATTCATCATCATCATCATCATCATCATCTTCTTCACATCACGGCACAGGCAAGCTCCACCTTCAAAGATCCTCCAGTCGTCTCTTCCTGTGTGTACTCTAACACCTGTGTTCTATAGGTTTGTATTTCCAGGCTTGTTTAACCGGTCTGTAATCTGACATTCTTTTTCTCCCATCGTTGTTGACAATATATTAGTTTTTCTTCAAGTTAAAACTTGTATTTCCTCCTTTTGTGTCAATTTTTTTTAATAATCAAATTTAGAACATCTTCTAACTGTTCCTCAGAACGCCATTTCCAAGTCCTGAATATCACTTTTTAATTGTCCATAATTCACGCCTACAGGGCAGTACAGGGACCTTCATAAATTTGTAGTTCTTTAATTTTTTTTCTCCCTCAAAATATGTTGTTTCCAAAAATAACTTAATATGTATATCTTAACTGATGCAATATCATCATTTCGCAAATAGTTAAATTGATCACCTGTTCTATAATTTGATAATTAATTGTTATTTTTGTTTTTATTGGTTCCTTGCCTTTAAATGCCATTAAATTTGTTTTTATGGTAAACATATTCATATTTTATTGTTTGCAAATCCGAGGAAGATTAAAAACAGATTCTTTATTTTGAAGTCCAAGTAAGTCACCGGCAAAGGATAGTACAATTTAATATCTGTCTCATGATATCTTAATACCAAGCCTCACCAGTTGTTTGCAGACTTGATTAATTAGTATTCATAAATACACTTTATCATCATCATCATTAGCGTCTTTATGGATTAAACCGAGGATGGTTTGTTCCGAGGCAAAGATTAGAGCTGGTCACTCCAACGCTTCCTCGGACGTCACACGTCTCTCCATCCCATCGGCTTGTAGTTCCATAGTTGATTGGGGATGCGGCAGTCATCCATTCGGCAAAGATTTTCCCACGAATTCAGCCGATACTGGGCAATCTTGACGAGTATACTCATAATATTCAGTTCCTGCCGTATATCTGTGTTTCTTCTATGATCAAGGAGAGGATACCCTGCCACGTGCCTAAGAAATCTTATTTCAGCCTTTTGGATGCCACTGGCCTGGCCTTTCGTTAAAGTCCAATTCTCAGACCCATAAAGAAGTGTGGGAAGAGCCACGCCACCTTGTAGAATTTTAGGCGTGTTCCTTTACTTGCAGACTTAAGGGTTCGCCTAATGGTCCCGCGCATAAGGTTGAACTTATTCAACTTATTCACAACGTCGTTGCTTGCATTATAAGACACGCTGTAAATAAACTTTATAAAGATTATATTACTTTAGGGAAATGAAATAGGCCTATAACTGATATTATGTCACACAGCATGTGTATTTATAAAATATTTTAATTAATTTAGTTATTTATTTGCCAATATAACAGTTTATTAAAAACAAACAACAAATGACGACAACATGTCAACCCAACAATGTCTCACTCGACACGCAATCGTAAATTTAGAAAGTAAAAATATTACCATCATCGGTCTGTGTGATGATGTATTTCCATTTCCATTTTCATTTCTTTCCATTAATACAAGTCGAACAAGTGGCAAACAGATTTGGCAAGTCGTTAGTGGGGGAGGCAGAACCGATAAGAAACACGAATGGCGGATGTATTAGTTTAAATTAATCTGATAAGATCTTTCCCGTTCCTGTCACGGAACGGTTTACCGGCGGCGTAGTGTAGTAATTTACCCTCGGGTTGCCATTTCTCACACACGTGGCGCCATCTACCTCAGTACCTTGTTTACCGTTACATGTGGGTAAGGACGGTTCCCCAATTGGCACAATTACCCGCTCTTCACTTTCACACGGCCTCAAGTTCCACGTTTTACAGTCCTGACATGTCATCATCATAGTCATCACCATAACAGCGCATAGGCAAGGCACTGCCTGTTATATAAGTTTTTTTTGTCTAGGCAAGATTATAACGCATTGTGTGTAATCATTGGAAATGTGTTTCACTTTTTGTTGTATTGTTGTATATACTACGGAAATACAAATTTCTATTGTATTCTACTTCTAGGTTAGTGTCGTTCGCATGCCCTGTACCAATCAGCCGTTCAATTTTTGGTTTCACACTGTTGCCACATCATGGAAGAAAAAACAAATTCCGTCTCATTACATTTTAGTCTGATCTCGTAATTACTAGTTAAGGAAGAGTAGGCAGTGTCGTGAACCGTTGTCTCGTTGTCCCGTTATCTCTTGTCATCATCATCATCATCATCACTCCAAGGACTAGGCCTTAGAAATTTTCCGGAACCCATCTCCTTCTCAGTCTACCGACATCCCTCTTCCCAGTAGGGTGATAACCCAAGGCAGCCACAGGTAGACGGATATCAGACATGCGATTCAAGTGTTCACACCATCTCCTTCTGTAGTCTTCAGTCTTCTGGAGTAATGATACAGTTTTTAAATCGCGTCTAATATCCTCGTTCCTTCTCCGATCCAAGAGAGAACAAACTTGCGTCCCTCTTAGAAAATTTATTTCAGCTGTCTGAGTCCTCTGTACATTCCGTTAACAAAAGTCCATGTCTCACAAGCATACAGGAACAGGGGGACAGCCACAGTTTTATAAAATTTCATTTGGTATACTTTTGTGCTTTATTTTTCAGGTACCTATGAATCGTTCCAAAGATGCGTTTAAATTGTGTTAACTTACTATCCCAGTCAATATCATGAGATATTTCGAACTCGTTCCATAAGAAACTCAGTTTCATATAGAACTCAGTTCCATACGAGTTAATCTTTCTCCTTTGTCCTAAAATCGCTAAAGTCTTTGCCGTTTTCGATCCCAGATTCCCCATGTGTCAGATTTTGTGTTAACTAGGGCACGTATTATAGTTCCAGTAATTATTGTTCTTTTGCATTGATTGATAATGGACCCCATATTTAAGCCCATTTGGAAGTGTGTGTCTGTGCTTTTATTGGCCTTTTATTTCCTGTCTTTTCTACATATAGATGTCGTCCGCATACGTTATACCAATCAGAGGTTTAATGTTTGATTTCACAGTGTTGCAAATTCACGGAAAAAATACAGTACAGTGTCACTGCATTTTAGTCAGTTGTCGTAATTACTTGTTAAGGCAGTGTATTACAGCAGGGGCCGTGAACTGTAAACGTGTCAACATACATATACGTACACGAGGGGGCGGTGGGGGGAGGAACACACGTACTCAGACAGTGGCTCATTAGTACAGCACACACGAGTGTCACGGAGACACCATTCGTCATCTCTGTGGCGTGTTCTTGACTATACAGACACTCGAGCTGCTCAACATTAAATGTCTAACCCCCTCCTCACACCTGCGTCTCTCTGTCGACGTCGTGTTAAACACGCTTTGCACTCAGTTCCGTAACAAATAAACAGAACCTTCTTGTTAATCCGCGGTATACTGTTACACACACAATAATAAACACAAAGATGATACTTTTACGCTGCTACGTATTCTCAGTCCTCTTCTACGGTGTAGAATCTTGGACTTTGACTGAAGCCACAACTAAAAAATTGGAATCTTTCGACATGTGGCTTTACCATAGAATATTGAGCATTTCATGGGCAGCACATGTAACTAATGTTGAAGTTTTTAGAAAGTTAAAGAAAGAAAGGGAAGTTATTAACGCAGTGAAGATAAGAAAGCTTCAGTATCTGGGACAACTCATGAGAAATGAACAGAGATTTTACTGATTGCAGTCCATACTACAGGGAAAAGTACTTGGAAAGAGCGGAGCTGTGCGAACGAGAATCTCAAGACTGAGAAATTTAAGGACTTGGTTTGCCATGAAAACAACTGACTTATTACGTGCAGCAGTAGAGGAAGTTAAAATAGTCTGTATAATATCCAACATCCGAAACGGATAGCAACTATCAGAATAAGAAGATATTGTTACACAGTGGGTTTACGTAGAAAAGTAGTTCCGTGCTATGTGGCAGAGGGTTTTGCTTAATATAAAAAATTGTGGTTTCAATTGAACCGCGGGAAGACATTATCAGAAGACACCAGACGTGATGAAGGCCATCATTAACTTCACAACATGGTGTAGGCAAGGCTGTTCCGCATTCAAGATCCTAAAACTTCCAAGATCCAAGATCCTTCATGGGTCTACCCTCACATCTGTGTCCGATAGATTTTTATTTCTAGACTTGGTTGGCCAGTCTGAAATCTGATAATCTTTCTAACTGATCTTTACACCGTTGTTTATAAACTTTTGGGTTTTCTTCATTATCATCATCATCATCATCACTCTAAGGACTAGGCATTAGGCGTGTTCCGGAACCCATCTTCTTCTCGGTCTACCGACATCTCTCTTCCCAATAGCGTGATAACCCAAGGCAGCCACAGGTAGACGGATATCAAGCATGCGTTTCACGTGTTTACACCATTATCTTATATAGTCTTCAAGTTCGGCGGAGTGAATAGGTAAGCAAACGAGAGATGGTGGTTCTGTCAGGGCATCCTGGGGTTAACCTGAGTCCTGGCGTGGCAGGAAGGTGCACATCGTCAACAGGGTGTGTATCTAGTGTGGTTACGGAGGAGCCTACAGTAGGCCAACGGCTGTACACATGGGCTAACTTAGTATACTGCGATTGGGCAGAGAATGCTCGTCAGCTGAGGTGAAAGCAACTCTCTAGGGGAAGAGCAACCCTGAAATCAAATTACCTAACTTAAGATCAATGTCACAATTCGTATCATAGCCAGAATCATTTCCAAAATAATTACGTGGCTCACCTTTTATAAATTCGATTATTAACCATTATTTATGTTCTTATTTGCTCCTTGCCTCGGAATACCATTATCTTTGTTATTGTAGTAGAGTTTTTCATATTTTACTGTTTCCAAATATGACGAAGTTTAACAATTATTTTCGTAAACCTTTAATTATTTTTAACATTCAGATGTCTGTCTCGTAATATCTTAACTATGATGTCTCGTATTATGTTTACTAGTTATTTTCATTTCCTTACTAGATAATCGATATGAATGCCCAAAACAGTAGGTAATGTAGTACACCCTCGGCTAACACGGGATGGAAGTATCAGCTGCAAATGACACAAGATGTATTTGTGATAAGCTGTACAGCTGTTTGTGCTGTACAGTCGGTGAATACCAGGGTTTAATAGATGTTTCCATTTTTGCTCATGTTATGGTAGACAAATTGAAACACAAACCTTACGGAATTGTATGTTATTGGTGATAGATTTTAAATTTACAGTGACTTGCAAATGGTAAATTGTACGGATATGACATCAAGAGTGTGCTTGAAGGAGATGGGCATATCCGTCGGTCGCTGTTGCGTCGTGTTCCGGACACTTATAGAGCTCCCGCCGCGGGGACCAAAAGACTCGTGAGTTTAGACGTCGCCTGCTACCGGCCGTGGAGTATCATCAGTTAGACACGTCGAGGCCAGTTCCAAGATTCACCCGGCACAGATGGGTTTTGACGGAGGGCGCTAATTAGGACGCGGGCACAGCGGCGGTCTAACAGTATGGTACCGTTCAGGGAACGGACACCAATGGATTCTCTGATAGTCTGATTAGAAGTTAAATAGTGGGCTTTATACGCCCTCGGTCCAGGAAAGACTGAAGATTACGATTATTGGTTTTAGCCAAGTAGGCCCGTATAGGGGTCGCGTAGGTAACCATCAGCGCCATATATGTGGTGACGATAAGTTTCCGTAGGTTATAGATTTGTTGCAAAGTGGGAGTCGGAGCTGGTAAAGAAGATTGTCAGTTTTGTGGGCTACTTACTCGGAGTGTGTCCGCCAGATGAATACAAGGTATTTCATATCAGGAGACCAGGGTAGGGGAGATGAGTGTGCTGTGCTTCACTCCATGGTAAGGAATAAATGAGATTGACAACTTACTTTATCGTATATCCGCTTACTTTAGACTCCTTCTGATGAGTACGGTTGTACTCATGTACAACCAACCGTACATGTACGGTTGAACTTACGTAGCGTATCATTGTTTGTAATATAAAAAAAATTAGCCTACCGCGGATTTTGAAAATTACTGGCCTCATCCAGAACAGTAACGTGTACAACGATGTTTGCTCGTGAAATGCCATCATCGTGCAATCCGAAATCCTTATTACTCAATGCAATCAATGTACAGACATCTGCAAGCTACTTTCTGAATTTGACAGGATAGCTTGGTCACCACAAAAAACAACGTATCAGCTGGAGGGTTACCAGTCGTAAATTGTTCCGACCTGCCAAATTGTCTTATGACATCTGTGTTAGTAACAAAGTGACTCACACACGTCCGGGCGATTAGGCTGTGGTCTACTCCTCCTGCTACGAACACACTTTTGGCCTCAACACTGGAGGCCATCCTCAGTGTGCAAACGATTCGCTAACTGGCACGGTCTTTGGCTGTTAACCACTTTACTGTCACAATATTTTGCCACAGTACTGTTGTTGACTGGCGAAGACCGTGTCAGTTAGCGAATCGTTGGCCCAGTGAAGACGGCCTCCAGAGGAGAGTCGGAAACGTCTGTTAGTAACAACAGGAGTGGTCCACACGGCCTCGTACCCCGAAGATAAGTCAGTTTCTTTCTAACATAGTTGACGCATGACGTGAAAGGCTTAGCTACAGAATATATGTATGAAATCGTCTATATACACATAAAAAAGGGAAGCCAATAATGGGGGCACCCTTGTCGTACTCCAAATTGATCAGAACCCACTCTAGGTGTTGTGCTCAGTCTTCCTGTCTTAATTGGGATTTAGTTTGCACAAAAAGATTTTTTGTTTCTATAATGAGGTGCACATAAAACTAATGTTGAAGTTCTTAGAAAGATGAAGAAAGACAGGGAAGTTACTAACACAGTGGAGATAAGAAAGCTTCAGTGTCTGGGACATCTCATGAGATATAAACAGAGATTTTACGTATTTCAGTCTATACTACAGATAAAAGTGCTTGGAATGAGAGGAGTCGGTGGACCAAGAATCTCATGGCTGACAAAATTAAGGGACCTGGTTTGGCATGAATACAACTGACTTATTCCGTGCAGCAGTACAGAAAGTTAAAAGAGCCTGTATGATATCCAGCTTCCGAAACGGATAGCAACTATCAGAAGAAGATAATGAGGTGTTCCGGGATCCTTCTCTTTGCCATTACTGCCCACAGTCTGCCCCTATTGACTCAATCAAATGCCTTTGCACAGTCGATGAAAGACTATCAGAGGGTTAAATTAAAAAAAATTGATTTCCTAAAACGTCAGTAAGACTTTTGCCAGTGTGATATTTGTACCAGTTTTTGTCTAGTCTGTAATGTTGTGTTTCTCGTCACACGCTGTTTGGTTTAACAAGATTGCGGACGACGGAGCGCTGAGAGTCGCCGCTAAGTGTCTGACGTGTGCTGGCAAAACGGGGCTAATAATGAGCTGTACTGTGAGCTCACCCTGCCCACCCCTACTGCTACTGCCATTGCTACTGCTATATTTAGTTGGCGTTCTCTAACTACTGCGCCTTTTAAGCAATAGTTCAGCAAGTGGAGACACATGTGCATGTCAGCAAAGTACTGTGTACACATGTCAAGTAAAAAACTCTATATAATTAAAAAAAACTTACTTTGTCTATTTTTAGCTTAAAGTAGGCCTATAATTTTGGTATGTACTTCAACCTTGAATTTTGTATGTAGTATTTTTTTCATTATACGAGGATCAGTTGAAAATTTCGCGAATCGACAACTGCAGCTTAGCGGTAAAATCAAAATCTTTCGTGTGCTGCAAGATTTGTATTTTATCCGAACTCCTGTTAATTGCCAAATCTATCTATCCGTTTATTAATTGTTTAGAAGCTGTTTAAAATTTACGTGTCATGCGTGTTTTGAAAACAGACAAAATCAAATATCGTGGTGTGATTCTTTGTTAAAAATTGTTTAACGCCAACGGAAATTCAAAACGAAACTGTAAATGTGTCAGGAGATGCTGCGACTTCAAAACTAACGGTTTGCAAGTAGGCACTTGAGTTTAAACGTGGTCGTTTTAGCATTGAAAACATGATTGCACTGGACGCCAAAAAAAGCAACTCCAGATGCGGCAGCCATCTTGCACAAAGCTTTTTCATACCAAGTTCTTGAGTTAAAGTATGAAACACACACTCACATGAGAGATGCCTGTGATTTCAGCAACGTCATTCACTCCTCAATCTGCGGTCTTCCAACACCCTGTAAACGTTTTCAATAATGTTACTTTTTGTTGCACTGTTTGGACGTCCACTACTAGGATAGTCTTCAGAGCTTGGCCGACCACGTTTACACTTATCGTTGTTTCTGAAGGCGCAGTATCTCCCAACACGTTTACACAATTTCGTTTTGATTTTCCATTGGCACTAAAACGGTTTTAACAGAGAATTCATCACAACACTCTGTTTGATTTTGTGCATTTTAAAAACACGCGAGACAGACAAATTTCCAACAGCTGGTAAAAAGTGAATAAGTTGACAGATATATCTGGAAATTAACAGGTATTCACGCGAAATATACTTCTTGCAACACACGAAAGATTTTAGTTCTACCACTGAGCTATAGATGTCGCTCCGCGAACTTTTTAACTAAGCCTAGTCTGTTGACAACTATACATATTGCAATGTGCAATGCAGTGTGAAAGTGAATAAGTGTTGTGCGCGTAACGAATAATGTAAAGACAATTAACAGACACGCTGTAAGTCATTTACATTAGTGTGAAAATTGGAATAACTATTAATACCTAATTATATTAATATTAAATAAAGTTTAATAGTATTTATCAAACTGACAAAGCAATTAGTCATTCAGTTACATGCAGTTGAACACACGGGGTTTGAAAATGTCTGAAAACCGGAAGTTCATGTCAACCAAAACGTTGTCAATTTTCTATTAAAATCTAGAATGTTTTAATTTGTAAAAATGACGTCATGTGCATACATCTATGAAACCAGGGGTAAATCGTGAGTTACGCAGACTTTTATATGGCAATCTCCTGCAGTCTCTAATAAGGAGTCTCTCAAAAGTCGTAGTGTATCATCGAGGGAGCGGCTGATTTAGACCACGAAGTCGGGTACGGCGTTCGAGATCTTTAATGACGGATGTGCGACTTCAGCGATGAATCAAAAGCGGCTTGAACGGATACAACACTCACGAGGAAACCGTGAGATTGACATCCCAGCTTAGGAGGACAGCAGCTGGTGTGAAAGCAGGGCAGGACAGCGAGATCGTCCTGACCAATCCAACTCAACCCCGGCAAATTCAGGAAAGTAGAATTATAAAACTCTCTATCAATTATAAAACAATTAAAAACTCTTTTCATTATCATCACCACACTCCAAGGATTAGGCCTTAGACCTGTTCCGGAACCGATCTCCTCCTCGGTCTACCGACACCTCTTGCCTGTAGGGTGACAACCCAAGGCAGCCACAGGTAGACGGATATCAGGCATGCGAGTCAAGTCTTCACACCATCTCCTTCTGTGTTACAGACTCTTTCAAATTGCTAAATATCAAATATTTTAAATCTATATGTATTTTCGAATTCATAGCTGCCACATATAACTATATCAGTTTTACTTAAAAAAACACTGAATAACCAATAAATGTATTAATTCACCAAATCAAAATTTATTTCTGCAAGTGCAGTCAGATTCAAACCTGTCACCCTGCAAATTATATCACTCTATACTTTTCTTCATGTGCTAGGCCTACGACAGTACCACAGATTGTCATGTTAAGACAATAGAATGTAAAAAACACCAGAGAAACTACTATTTACGACTCTCATTACGATATTTTATACATTCTTAGAAAACGTATCTCAAGTTATAAATGTACCATCAGGGGTCCACACTTGGTGTATACGGGTTTAACACATCCGATGTACCCTAGGTGAATTTTTACCTTACTTCAACCTGTCTTGGGCGAAATCACTTTGTTTAATTTTTCTTGTCTGGGCTCTCTTGACCACCTCTTGATCTTTTCAACCTCGACGCTATTTGGTTTTCGAGAACTAGGAAGTCTTTCATTGTTTTCATACTTCAGCTGTATTATGTAATTCTTCTTTTCTTTTTTCCCTTACATACTACTCGGTAAGGGACCGGCCAGGGTTAAACGTGTCTAATGGTCAACGGTCCTAGGAGCGGAAGAGGAAGATTTCACCGACGGTACTACGAGGAGGAAGCACTTAGGACGTGCGTCTCCGAATGAAGCCCGGAGAAGGGCCAGAGGCTCAATGGTAGCACCATTACCTCCTAATACTAATTTGTATTACTGAAACAAAGAAGCTGGTAACGTCCTTAGATGACATTTATTCCACTCGAAGGTCAAAAAGGAACAAATTGGTTATTCCTTTGGGACCGGAACAGGTGATTCGCCTGTGATAGAAGAAGAGAGGAAGAAGTTTTAATTAACCAAAAGACTATATTGTGACAAAAAATATATATCAATTATTTAAAGATGCCACTAACACTAAAAGTCATCAATTAAAATGTTCGCACACAAACAATTCATAATTTTCATCTCAAAACAAACGCACTCCTAAAGACTGACACATCAATTGCGAAACACACAGTTTTGTACCTCACTTTTATGGCATAGTATGTGAAAAAACTGGCCTGGATGTCGGTAGAATACTTGACCAATGACTGGAAGGCGTGTCTGGAAAGATCAAAAAGGATCACGAGCATTCCACTATCCTGCCGCTTAAACAGCGGGTGCAAAACCTTGTGTGGCCGCAAATATTACGTGGCTGCGAAGCGTAATAATATTGTTACGCAATACGGAACGTTCTGGCACATTGGATAACGTTATTCTACTCTTTTCTCGGCTATCCCAGCAGATTCCAGCTGTAACGTTTGTGTGCGTACATATTCCTATTTTGTGACGAAAGACAATTACGTGACACTTACCATGAGTCAACAATCGAGGCTATTCCAGATCGCAACGGTCGGGCACACTGTGTTCAAGGCCAGACAGTGAGACTGTTTGTAGTGGATTTGAGAGTGCCTGTTGAACACGTCATCAAAAGGTGACAGATTATTCTGGAATCTCAGCGGTGTGTAAATATAAGTTATCCAGCGACAACGGTCAGTTCAGTTCAGTTTAAGTGGGGATTTATTCAAGTGAGATTCGAAGTATTGTGGCGAAGTATTATAATTGTGCGGGACACTATTAACTGACATTACTATTGCGTGTGGACAAATTTTTCTCGCACGGGTTGATTATAAACTGTATTTATGATTAAGTAAAGCTTGTGATTAGTGACTTCGTTGGTGTATTGTACTTTGTTTTCCACTGTACCATGCGACGATCAGGGAGACCGTCGTAACAATATGCATTTTATTATTTAATTTTTTCGAATAAATTATATTGTTTATTTTGTAACTGGAAGAATTAAATCAAAATTGAAGCTATGTCACGAACTGAAAATTGTCTCGTGGAAAACGATTATTAGGAAATAAATACAAGGGAGTATGACTAACAGAAAATTTTAAAACCTGCATTCCTTAGTGTAAGCAATTATATTATTATTCCGTCTATACAATGTTTACACATTTTCCGGAACCAAAGATTACAGAAGTGATTGAATTCTCATTCCGTAGTCCGTTTACGTAGCTTTTGTCATTTACCTATATTGAATCCATCCGGCTGCAATCTATTTGTTTTTCTAACATTTTCTTTTTCCCCAGTGAATGGGGAGTTGCCCCATTGTATTAACCCTAACCTAGAGGACCAGGCAATTTTTAATTAAAGCTTACTTCCTTTAGCCTTTGGTAAACCAATATCCAACGATAAGACAGCAGCTGCTAGTTTTGGTCCGCCCCCTGGTATTTTATTTCCACGGTACCCAACATATCTGGTGACCATTCCCTTATCCGCAACCTGGGTAGGCGCCCGATGGAAGACTGTGTAAGCTATTATTTTTTAATATATTTTGGACGTAGAAAGAAGTACATCTCCAAGTTTACTACCGTGTCGTTTGACGACAAATTTTACTCTTTGAAAAGATACTAATTTTTTTTTCTGCAATTCATTTCTAATATTTTGGCTTCAAAGTATCGAATAAACAATAATTTTTCCTATACGAATTCTTTTACAGATGTATGAAAATTATAATTCCCTAAACTGGCTTTATTATTCTCTGGTGGAAATCAGTAGAATAATAACACATATATCACATATTTATTGAGTGAAAGAGCTTTTGTAAAGATCAAAGCATCGCTGACGTCAGGAAAGATTCCGATGCGAATGAAAAAAGATTGGCTAAGAGTTTAGTCTGGGGTGTGCTTTTATATGTCAGTGAAACGTGTGCCATTAAAATTAAAGAATAAACGTACTTAGAGACCTTAGAAATGACGAAAAATAATTAAGATTGAATACACAGAGTGAGAAATATCGACAAGAATAGAAGCGAAATTAAATGGCGCATAGTCATAAGAAAGCTAAAAGCATCTTGTTGGAAACATTATTAACCGAGCTGTTAGGCCGTGCTCTACAGTCTAAGCTGATAGATGTTTCGGCCTCACCATCGGAGGTCACCATCAGTGTCGGCAATAATCGGCACGGTGTCCGCTAATTCGTATCTGCGATGACGTAGAGGTTATGTATTTTGTTTCAAAAGGCATACTTAAATATATATTTGTATATCAGCATGATCTAAGCTGCAAAACAGCATCACCCAATCAGCATCAAGTGCTCCCAAGCCAATCAGAGAGCACTTGATTGCTTGATTCTGGAGGGCTGATTGGTTGATGCTTTACATGAAAATCTCATATCACGTTTTCTACATTTTCTCTGTTTCAAAAGTAGATTCTAATTTTACAGAACCTTTACAAAACGAAAACGTCAAAGCTGCTTTAATTTTAAAAGATAGTTTTAAATTAATTTAACATACACAGCAGCCTCAATGAGAGATATAGGTTGGTTTAAAAGTTCCTTAACTTCCAGTACATATTATGGCGTTTTCAACCACGCATACGAGTTTACGAGGAACGCTTTCTCACACAAAAATAAATGTCTCCTGTGGGAAACTTTATGACTGAGTTTGATAGGCAGTAAAACCACTTTCTGTAAAAGAAAAATTGTCTTTACACACACTAAATAAAACTGTGCCAAGAGTGAAACATCTCCTTAAGCTATATATGATATTTCCGTTTTTCCTCTTCGCCCATTGGTTTTGTAAAAAAAAGTATACATTAAATATTTACGTACAAATTTAAAATCTTCTTCTTCTTCTTTTCCTCTTCAAGGATTAGGAAACCTGTTCCGGCACCCATCTCATCCGCGGGCGACCGACGTCTCTTCTACCAGTGGCTTTACAGTTCAGTGCCGCTTTCGGCACTCGATCATCTGTCATTCTTTACAGATGATCCCACCATTGTCTTATGTAAATTGAAATAATTTCATTTATGTCCTTTACTTCTCGTTTTGCTCTGATATCTTCATTCCTTATTTTGTCTTGCAATGTATAATTTAAAGTGTTTCGGAGAAACTGCATTTCGGCACTCTGATTCTTGCCGCATTCCTTTTTTGTCATGACCCACGTCTCACTTGCATAAATCAAGGTGGGTACTGTAATTGTCTTATAAAATTTAATCCTTGTGCTGCGTCTTGTTTTATTTCTAAGATTTTTATGATTTGTACCACAAATATTTTTAAATTTATTTATATTCTCTCTTATATCACATTCAGATTCGTAGCTTACAGAACAGCCGAGATATATTAAAGGTCTCACTTGTTCTAAAGTGCTGCTTTTGTTTATAACTGTCTTAATCCTCACTTGATATTTACCTTTAAAGGCTATAGTTTTGGTCTTTCTTACTGAAATTGTCAGTGAGTACTCTCTTGCCTCTTCTTGTAATTAAAACATAGCTCTTAGCAAATCATCCTCATTTTCTTGAATAAGAACTATGTCATCTGAAAATAACAGGGGACCCGTACAAATTAATTTGTTAAGCTGTATTCCCGAAGTCACTCTGGATTTCCATGCTCTCAACATGTCGTCACTGTATAAAGATACAAATTGGATTAAGATATTACAGTAACGTGCGAGTAGTGTAAATGATCGTTGTAGCCTCTGATCTGTTCCTACTCCCACAATCCGCCTCTTTCATGGGTGTCCCACATCAATTTTATATTTGACCTTGAATTAGAAAACTATTTCATATTATCCTCCTACTCTGCTATCTCCTTAATCTTTTCTCTGATATTGAATACTCCGAGATCTTGAATCTGCATCTTCAGTTCGGATGTGGTGGCGTCGGGTATAGTTTTTCACGCCCCTTAGAAATCTCGTTTATGGTGGTATAATTCATCTAATACCTTAATGAGTCTGTAAATTGTTACAGCAAGGGAGAGAAGTAAGTTAGAGAAAGCAAATGTGCGAAACCTAAAGGAGAAATGGAGAAATGTGTGATCATCTTTCTGCCAAAGACAACTGTACAAGGTAAAAATATACATCGAAGACACACCCACCTTTTTGCTTCTAGGAAAAGTTTTTTTTTTTTTAGTTCGTGATAACTTACTATTTTAAGATATTGTATTTTTGGAAACAAATTACGTCGAGAAACAAAATTAATGTTCCACAAAGTTATAACAGTCCCGTGTTTCATGGCGTGTTAGACAATGGTGCAGTAAATTACTACTGTCTATAACACTCACATCGACTTTCTAGTAAGAAAATAGGAACAATTAGTAAACCTTGATTTAAAGATATTGCGAGACAGAAATCTGAGTCTTCAAAGTAAATAATCTATTTTACAAAAATGATATTAAGCTTCGTCACATCTGAAAACAATACGATATGAAAAGTTCTACTACAAAAATAAATGTAATGGAATTTCGAGGCAAGCAACCGATAAGTAAAAACGTTATTATTAATAATCAATTTATAGAGCAGGTGAAAAATTATTTTGCCTATTTGAAAATTATATTGATTATGATTATTGCAAATTATACGACTTATAATATTAATGTTAAGTTTGACAAGTTTCAGACAATATGTGGGCCAATCAATCGTATTTTTAGAAACAAAGTACATAAAGAGACAAAATTAATATAATATTACAAAGTTATGGCGGTCACTAAACTGTCGTGAATTATAGATAACAACCAAGGAACAATATAGTAAAATACAGGGCTCAAAAATGGCATTCTTGAGAGGAGTTACAGAAAGAGTTAAGACTGAGGTTATTACAGAGGAGTTACAGATTTTTAACTTGAATGAGACATTAAAAGTTTAAAAAACAACAGTGGAAGAACACTTAAAAAGAATTTAAGATTCCATACTGGCAAAACAAGTCTAGAAATATAAACCTATAGAACATAGGTGTGTGGGTACACCCAGGAAGAGATGGCTGGAGGATCTTTGTAGGCGGAATAGGTAGCACCTTACCTATGCCGTGTTGTGAACATGATGATGATGATGATGAAAACACATCGCCGGGTAAGTGTAGGCATTATTGTTGGTACATATGCAGTGTCAGCTTTATATCGTGTACTTTAACAATTTGGGCTTAGCAATTTTATAAAAGGCGTGAAGTCCACGTTATCCTTTAACTACGTACTAACAGCGATTCCCATTTGATATCATGAGTAAAGTACAGATTAACAGTAACAGCATGTTCTTATCAGAATACATAGATTTTAGTTGTTACAACATTGAAGATATATCCAAATGACGGGCATTAATTATAAAATACAGCAATAATCGACTCCGCTTAAAGCAGGCAATCGATATGCCCGTTTCCACGGGGGCATCAACCATTAGTAACGTATATTTGTACGATATTCGCGCTGTTTTGCAACGACATTCAAACACACTTCATCGTTTATGTACGTATGATGCACAACAGCTGTCTGTACAATATATTAGCGGCAGCGGAATGTATGTATGTCAACTACCGCACGGTACTCGTCTGTCGAGTATTCTTGTATTGATTCAACCAACAGACACGGCACAACGGAATACTCAGCAGTTCGCTTGTATCAAAACAAACAACTTGATTTCTTATTATAGTTTGCAAACTTTGAAACCCTTGTTAAAGTAAAAGCTATCAACGATAGTCGCTTTGTAAAATTCTAGTATTATTATTATTATTGTTGTTGTTGTTGTTGTTGCTGTACGGGACCTTATGTTATGTGCGGGACCACTAAGCGAACCCTTAAGTCAGCAATTAAAGGAACACGCCTAAAATTCTACAAGGTGATTGCTCTTCCCACAGTTCTTTATAGGTCTGAAAATTGGAGTTTAACGAAAGGCCAGGCCAGTCGCATCCAAGCGCCCGAAATGAGATTTCTCAGGCACGTGGCAGGGATCATATACTCTCCATGATCATATGAGAAACACAGATATACGGCAGGAACTGAATATTATGAGTATACTCGAGAAGATCGCCCAGTATCGGCTGAATAGTTGGGAACATATCTGTCGAATGAATGACTGCCGCATCCCCAAACAACTATGGAACTATAAGCCGAAGGGACGGAGAGGTGTGGGACATCCGAGGAAGCGCTGGAGTGACCAGCTCTAATCTTTGCCTATTTGAGACCGGAACAAACCATCCTTCGTTTAATCCTTGAAGATAATGATGATTATTATTATTATTGTGGTTGTTGTCGTTGTTGTTGCTGCCCCTGCTGTTGTCATTTTTTCCGTTTAAACCAATATGTTGGGCTGCACAATTATTTAACTTTCCTTTCTCAAGTTCTTTTCTCCTGCGCCAGTATTTCCTTAGTCTCTGGTTCGTTCTTGAGCATTCTTCTTCAGACAACACCTTTTGGTTCTCTCTGGACCGGCGTATATTTAATAATTGCAAAAAGTATACTTCAACAGTTATTTGTGACGTTAAACCGCTCTTGGATGGCGATGATGAATCTATCTGTTTCTCCAAAGAGGTAACCATTTCTTAGCCACTGTATAATTTCTCATTGCCCGTATCTTCTTCTTCTTCTCCTCTTCAAGGATTAGGTTATATAAACCTGTCCCGGCACCATCTTATCCTTGGAGGACCCATGTCTCTTCTACCAATGGCTTTATAGTTCAGTGCCGCTTTCGGCAATCGCTCCTCTGTCATCCTCAACAGATGATCCCACCATTGTCTTCTGTAAGTTGCAATAATTTCATTTACGTCATTTACTTCGAGTTCTGCTCTGATATCTTCATTCCTTATTCTATCTTACAATGTAAAATTTAAAGTATTTTGAAGAAACTGTATTTCAGCACTCTGAATCCTGCCGTTTTCCTTTTTTCTCATGACCCACGCCTCACTCGCATAAAAAAACGTGGGTATTGCAAATGTCTTACAAAATTTAATCTTGTGCTGTGTCTTGTTTCATCTCTAACATTTCTATGAATGGTACTACAAATATTCCTAAATGACTTTTTCCGATATTCTTAATTTATTAGTAAGTATTCTTTGTCCGAATTTATTACATATGTATTCAAATAAAATTGAGCTCTCAACCTACAGCTACTACCTGACCTCTTTCTAATCTACTAGACAAAGCAGAATACATTCTGTAAAAGTACACGTTTACTGACTGGAGTGTTCAGGAGTTTCTTTGATCTATCTGTAACGGCTCAGGGCCATTTGTACCACACTTAACAAGATCGCACAGTATATGATTGTTTACTTTTTTGCTTGTTTACCCACTGTACAGCACAAAATTCAGCTGCTCTACCACAATTTCCTCTTGTTTTGTTTTGCAGCTGATAGTTCCGTTCCGTGTTAGACAATGTTGCAGTATATTACTACTGTTTTTAACATTTACATGGACTTTCTAGTAAGGAAATAGGGAGACGTTAGAAGGTTTGTTTTTCTAAACTTGACCGTAAAAGAATTAACCCATAAGAGAAAAGTTACAAGATTTCAACTTGAATGAAGAATTAAAATGTTATAAACAACGGTGGATAGAACACTTAGAAAGAATATCAGATTTCAGACTGGCTAAACAAGTTTGCAAATATAAACCTGTGGAAGACAGGTGTGTGCTTAGACCGAGAAAGAGATGGTTGGAGGATTTATGAAGGCGGAACAGACAGCGCCTTGCCTACGCCGTGTTGTGAAGAAGAAGAAGAATGTGATGATGATCTTTATCACGTCTGTTGTCTTTTGATAACGTCACCCCGCCGCGGTTCATTTGAAAGCACTATTTCTTATAATAAACAAAACCCACCGCTACATAGCACGGACCCACTGTGTAACAACATACAACAAGGTTCTGTTTATTTGTTACGGAAGTGAGTGCAAAGCGTGTTTAACACGACGTCGACAGAGAGACGCAGGTGTGAGGAGGGGGTTAGACATTTAATGTTGAGCAGCTCGAGTGTCTGTATAGTCAAGAACACGCCACAGAGATGACGAATGGTGTCTCCGTGACACTCGTGTGTGCTGTACTAATGAGCCACTGTCTGAGTACGTGTGTTCCTCCCCCCCCCGCCCCCTCTGGTACGTATTTGTATGTTGCCACGTTTACAGTTCACGGCCTCTGCTGTATTACACTGCCTTAAGAAGTAATTATGACATCTGACTAAAATGCAATGACACTGTACTGTATGTTTTTTCATCCATGAAGTTGCAACACTGTGAAATCGGACCGCGATCAGTTGCGATCCAATCGTATTAAACGCGGTCGTTTGCGACCAAGGTGGAAATTGAAACCGGTCAATTGGTATCTTAATATCAGCCTATGAGCTACAGACACAGACCGCATCTATCGAAGACGTGTAAAGAGATGGAGACTCACGCCTGGAATTGTAATGCGCTACGACAGTTTCCAGTGTCTATATATACCGTATCAACTTTCTCTACCGTAAAATAAACTTTACGCTATCGTAAGGCGGTACCATCCCGTTAATAACATTTTCATTTCTCCTTCTTCTTCTCCTCTTCAAGGATTAGGTTATATAACCCTGTTCCGGCACCCATCTCATCCTCGGAAGACCCACGTCTCTTCTACCAATGGCTTTATACTTACTTCAGTGCCGCATTCGGTAATGGATCCTCTGTCATCCTTTGCAGATGATCCCACCATTCTCTTCTCCAAGTTGCAATAATTTCATTTATGTCCTTTACTTCGAGTTTTGCTCTGATATCTTCATTCCTTATACTACATTGCAACGCATAATTTAAAGTATGTCGAAGACACTGCATTTCAGCACTCTAAATATTGCCGCTTTCCTTTCTTGTCATGACCCACAGCTCACACATTTTCATTTTATTTTTTTATGAAACAGTCAAAGAATACCTTTAATAATGTATAAAACATTTTTAGTACTTACAAGTACACCTCCAGGTATTCCAGTCTGGGATTTTTTAGTTTTTCATCCAAGATGCATTTCGGAACAGTTGTGTTCCATCTTCAATTGGATCATTTATTAAAGTTACATATCATTTATAAAAAATTGTCATTCAGGTGAGCGTCATTGACACAGGTACATATAATACGCAACATAAAAGACAACACTTAAAAAATGTTTTAAACTTTAAAAATAACGTTAATATTACAACGAAAACTGAATCCAAACGGACGATTTTAAAACCTTGTAAGTACTTGTAAGTACTAAAAATTCTGTATACTTCATTTTATAATAATAATAATAATAATAATAATAATAATAATAATAATAATAATAATAATAATACAGTAATTACCATACAAATTCTATTCATTCCTAACATAACTTAACCTAACCTAACTTAACTTAACCCAATTTAACCTAACCTAATCTAAACCAACCAAACCAAACGTAACGTAACGTAAGTATTGGAAGAAAGAAGGTTACCGCACAAGTTACAGAACTGAAACTTCACGGATCGTTTCTACCAGTTACTACCAGTATACCAAGCGGGGCTCAATTGGACGGGTAACAACAGTTAAAAATGTCGTTTCGTCGCAACTGACCGAGACCAGTGGAATCAAAAATTAAACCTCTGATTGGTATAACGTATGCGGATGACATTGATATGAAATAAACTCAGAAAATAAAAGCCCCCCAAAAGCACAGACATATACTGACAAATCGACTTAAGATATGGGCTTAATTATCAATGCATGGAAAGGAACAATAATGACTGGAACTATACGTGCCCTCGGTAAGACAAAATCTGACACGTAGGGAATCTGAGGTCGAAAACGGCAAAGACTTCGCGGATATTAGGACAAACGGGAAGGGACAACGAGACAACGGTGGACAACGGTGTTAACAGATAACGATACTGCCTACTATTTCTTAACTAGTAATTACGAGATCATGTAATGAGACGGAATTTGTTTTTTCTTCCATGGAGTGGCAACACTGTGAAACAAAAGATTGAACGGCTTATTGGTACAGGTTATGCGGACGACAGTAATCTAGAAGTAGAATACAATAGAAATTTGAATTTCCGTAGTATATATAACAATACAACAAAAAGTAAAAATCATTTCCAGTGATCACATACAGTATAAACAAGACGGTACTATCGACTTTTTTTACATTCAAACAAATCAAATTCAAATACAATACGTTTACTATAGACAGGTACCGCCTTAGCAAAGCTGTGTGGAGGTTACATTCTAGCTTTAACTGCTCGAACAAAACAAAATAATTTATAAACACTAAAAAAATATAACTTAATTAAAAATTCCTAGTATAATAAATTAGACCACTACACTATAATCATTTTTCCTTCCATATTCCGTCAGGAAAAAGAAGTCTGGTGATCGTGAAAATAGTCGTGTTAGAGATAACGGCTGATTCTGATTCTATTACCCTCAAAACATAAAGAAAAAGTCATTTTTCGAAAAGTGTCTGTGTGTGTGTGTCTGTCTGTGTGTCTATGTGTAGAATTTTTTATGGCGAACGATGACTGCCGCAAATTCAAACGGAATAAAATAATATTTTGCTTATATGCCCGAGTTGTAGAGGACTCAAGGTCTATTGATTTTGGTAAATATCGTTTAAGGGGAAGGGGTAGTTTACCTGCAACGTTTAATGTTTTAACTTGAGTAAAGTACTTAATTTTTATAAATAAATTATCGTGAAAAAAGGTCATAATAATCCACTGTAGAAAGGTAGTTGAAATATATATAAATGAAAAATTAAAAGTGTAGTTGAAGGGGGAGGGAGTAATTTTCTGTAAATAAAAATGATAGTTGAAAAGGGAGGTGATAATTTTTTTGTATGTGTTCTGTGTTATCGCCAACATATAGAACTGTATATCGCAATACTAGTTTCTATGGAAACATTTCATTTCAATTTGTCATACATAAAACTCGATCTACAAGGAACACACCTAACTTGTTAGAAATTATCTAATCGAATTGAAGTAAATGACTTTAAATATAAATCTTAGAACATGGAAGTCATGTATGGTTCTCCATACCGATATCCATTTCTTTATAAAACTTAAAAAAATGAAATTATATTTAAAAGTAAATTGTAAGCAGTGTTACCAAATTTAGGTTAATAAATAATAATCTTAACGTAGTAAAAAATAACTGATATAATATTTCAGAAATGTCTACCAGAAGAAAACCTCAATATTATCCAAGGACAACAACCAACGTCTCACATATTTCAAAGACGAAAGTAAACGTCAGTAATAAATTACATAGAATGTAAATGATGTTTCAAAACCTTCATCCGTTGGCCGCGGAACTGGTACACGATTATGAGACTGCAATCTTGCTGGATAAACTTTATCACTACGAGTTAAGTCACCACATCTCGTAAAAAACGCCCTTACGGTATGTCTATAAGCCATTTTGGTAAAAAAATTCTATTTTTATTTTTTTCAAAATATTGTATGGAATATCTGCTTTCATTTGATGTTAATTTTAAATTAGATAACTAGAAAATGTTTTACGAATTTTGTGTGTGATGATGTTAGGGATAAACTCAGTCCAATATGTCACCCATTCGAGCTTATGCATATCGTATTTCGGTTTGTTATAGTACACAGAACTACTGCTTTTCGTTCTTATTTCTCTTTCTATTTATACTACACATGTGGATAAACTGAAACCTGTATTTAGAGACCTGGCTACTAACTCAGAACTTTTAAAAAAGTGCCTCCATGTTGAAAGTAAAAACCCCAATGAATCGGTAAACAACATAAATTGATTGCACATTCCTAAAACTGTTTTAGCTTACCTGCAAACATTAAATTTTGGGGTTTATGATGCAATTTCGTGCTTTAATAGAGGTTACTTAACCAGGTGCTTAGTGTTGAACAACTAGGCATGTCAGTAGGAAAGAACTGTGCTGAAATTATGTTGGGTATTGATATGAAACGAGTGCGAAGAGCTGAACAAGCAACTGCAGAACTACAGAAAGAAGCTCGGCTGAAGAGCAATGGCAGAAAGGAAGCTGGAAGAAAAATTTCAAGCTGCAGTAGACCGAGATAAACTTTGATATGTATCAGGACTTTATTAGGCAATGCACACAAATGCATTAAATTGATGATTAATTTTCATTTTCTGTTTTCCGAAAATTTTTATTTTTCACGCAAAAGACCCATTATCTCTGAAACTACTAAAAATACAGAGCTCACATTTTCTGTATATGTGTAGGGCAAAAGAGTACAACTTTTAACACAGCGATGTTTTGATACAATGTCCCTGTCACGAGAAAAAATTATAAAATTCGATTTTTTTGGAGTGTTAAACATTGCACTGGATTAAAATTTCTAAAATGCCTCAACGTAATCATATCTTAAAACCCCTGTGATAAAGTTTCTACTGGAGACCAATAAATTAATGGTAAACGTTTCAAACAGCTCAGTTAATTAATGTCATGAGAAAACGGGTCATGAAATATAGTAAATTAACATGGGCGAAATAGGGCTTACAAACGCGCCCCTTAAAGCTCAATAAAAAAAACATATTTTATTGGAAGAATGGTCAAACTACTAAACAGTAGCAAGCATGGGTTTTCTCTTTGCGTAATTCTATCTTCTTTTGTGCGACCGCTATTGGACTAATAGTTGAAAAATACGTAGCTCCCCAACCATACTGCAATTTAGAAAATATATTGTCAAGGACGCAGTCAAGTGACAACAAAACACTGTAACGTATTGAAACAGCGGCAAAAGATTTGACCGTTATTATCAATAAATGCAAAAGAACAATAATGAATCAAATTAGAAAATATCGGTATGGAGAGCCATACATGACTTCCATGTTCTTAAGATTTATATTTAACATCATTTACTTGAATTCGGTTCAATAATTTCTAAAAAAAATCCCCCCCCACAAACTATTTTCACTACTTATAGATATTTTTGCTATTATGAGGTAGTAGTTTAATACAATGTTATTTTCGAGTCAATTTATATACAAAAAATTAGGTACGGTACCGTATTCTTATAAAGAAACTGAACTACACAGATAATCTCTTCTCCTCAACAGATCCCCACCATTAACTATATTTACACTTCCATAGAATAATAGTTTTATCATACGTACCTGCTAAGGTATGTCATCCTTCAAAATTAAATACTCGTACTTTACTTTATATCAGTAAAGTAATTTTAAAAAAATCACCCTCTCCCTCTTCAACTACCCTCTCCAAATATAGATATATTATTTACCATTTTACTGTAGTTTAATATGACTTTATATTTTATCTATCAAAATTACGTACTTTACTCTTGCTCTTGTTAAAATACATAAAAATGTTGGTAAACTACCCTTCCCCCTTAACTGAACAACTCCATTTTTGATATGTAAAATTTTATTGCGTAATCATTTCATTATATGTAATTAATAAGGTATCTTATCTTTTAAAATGAATTAGTTTATTCGTCATCCGAAACATAATATTCAAAATATTACCCCCTCCCCTTTCAACTACTATTTTCATTGATGGAATATTACCCCCTCCCCTTCAAATATCCTTCTTATTTATAAATATTTTATCTACCTTTCTACAGTGAACTAATATGACCTTCTTTTCAGGACACTTTATTTATCAAAATTAAGGAATTTTCTCTTGTTAAAACGTAAAACGTTGCTGGTAAACTACTCTTCTTCCTTAACCGATCTTCACCAAAATCAATAGGCCTTGAGTACTCTACAACTCGGGCACAAATGCAAAAAAATATTTGATTCTGTTTGAATTTGCGGCAGTTATCGTTCGCCACACAAAACATTCTACACACAGTCACTTTTCGGAAACTGATTTTTCTTCATGTTTTGAAGGTAGTACAATCAAATCAGTCCTTATCTCAAACGTGATCTTATTCACCATACATCCATTTCCTTATGGAACTTGGAAGTAAAAACACACCTGTAAGCAAACTTTGATCATTAGGAAATTTCAGTTTGAAAACGTTACAGATTTTACATATCTTGGAATAAATTTGTCAAGGGATGAAAACGAGAGTAACAGGATTAAACAAAAATATTAATAATGGCGAATGAAAATTACTGACTATTACTATCTATTTTGAAATGTAAAGGCGTGCACAGATTAACTAAACTCCGAAAATAACAAACTATCAACAAGCCGATTCTTAGCTATCAATGTGAAACGTGGGTGTTTACAAAAGCCAGCTGAAAACTTGACGCATTTGGGAGTGCGTCTGGAGCAGTAGCGTAATACGGCAGGGGATCAGGGGATCTAATATTATTAAAATATAAAGTCATATTAACCTACAGTAAAATGGTAAATAATATATCTATATTTGGAGAGGGTAGTTGAAGAGGGAGAGGGTGATTTTTTTAAAATTACTTTACTGATATAAAGTAAAGTACGAGTATTTAATTTTGAAGGATGACATACCTTAGCAGTTACGTATGATAAAACTATTATTCTATGGAAGTGTAAATATAGTTAATGGTGGGGATCTGTTGAGGAGAAGAGATTATCTGTGTAGTTCAGTTTCTTTATAAGAATACGGTACCGTACCTAATTTTTTGTATATAAATTGACTCGAAAATAACATTATATTAAACTACTACCTCATAATAGCAAAAATATCTATAAGTAGTGAAAATAGTTTGTGGGTGGGGGATTTTTTTTAGAAATTATTGAACCGAATTCAAGTAAATGATGTTAAATATAAATCTTAAGAACATGGAAGTCATGTATGGCTCTCCATACCGATATTTTCTAATTTGATTCATTATTGTTCTTTTGCATTTATTGATAACGGCAATCGCTGGACATGTGACACGTAAAAAGATAATTGAGTACGCGTCAGATAAACAAAAGCGGTTTACTCAAAAACATTGAGACTCACATAATTTATAAAATTATATAAGCATAATCCCGTGTGAAGTTCCTAGTCTCCCATCCGGCGCCTCCCCAGGGGAATGCTCACCATATATGGTGTGTACCGAGGAAGTAAAATACCCGGGGCGGACCAAAATTACCAGCTGCTGCCTTGTAGTTGGATATTGGTTTATCAAAGGCTAAAGGAAGTAAACCTTGATTAAAAATTGCCTGGTCCTCCAGGTTGGGGGTTAATGCAATGGGCCAACTCCCCATTGATTGGAAAAAAGACAATGTTAAAAAACTCTAAATAGACTGAATAAAGGTTGGATTGAATAAAGGTAAATGAGAAGTCAATCACTTTGGTAATATTTGTAAACATTGTACAGCCAGGATAATAATAATAATATAATAAGAATCCTAAATTTCATACTTGTCATTAGGAAAATGTAGAGGCCAACCTTCAGGGTAGTCACCCCCCTCCTCCAGAAACTAGTATCATACCCTCACACCCTCGCAGTATGAATCCTTAGACCTGTGCCAAACTGTGTTGTTAGAGGAGAACACGTGTCTCAGTTAAAGGGGGTACGCAACTAATTAACTAGTGAATCCCTCACCTCACTATTGACTTGAGTATTGACGCGCGCAGTGCACAGCCCCCTCACACAAGGTCACTACTCCTGGGGGTGGCGGCGAATGTCTGTGCTGCGGGCTGTTTGCGTGCCTTTGCGCGCGCGCCCGTGCGTGACGACTGACACAAATTCAAGTTGAACGCTCCTCGTTACAATTTAATTCATTCCTGAGCGCAGAGTTGACTGACAAACACATTTGTGTAACAGTACGGTAATGGCCCGCCTGCCAGTGTGTCACGGTGTCAATATTTAGATTCGGCCCCACAATCAAAAGTGACGTGCCATTGCTGTCATTGTTCCAACTTTGTGTTGTGTAGCAAACGTTCTTCTTCTTAAAAACCCCTAAGCGATGGCTGATTTCTTGCTGGTAAATACTCTATTCGCACTGCTTCCATTGTGATTGTTTTGTCGGTTGACCTTTCGATCTCTGAAATATGGGATCGTCTTCAGAAGCTTCTTCTTCTTCTGATAGTTCCTATCCGTCTCGGATGTTGGCTATCGTACAGACTATTTTAACTTTCTGTACTGATTCCCGGAATAAGTCAGCTGTATTCATGCCAAACCAGGTCCTTAAATTTCTCAGCAATGAGATCCACAGTCGCCCAACTCCTCTCTTTTCGAGTACTTTTCCTTGTAGTATGGACTGCAATAAGTAAAATATCTGTTCATTTTTCATGAGATGTCCCAGATACTGAAGCTTTCTTACCTTCACTGTGTTAACAACTTCCCCGTCTTTCTGTATCAGCCATGATGATATTAATAGAGATATCTGAACGATCTATAATATAGTGGTTTCTCGTTGCCTTCTACATCCCAATGTCGTTGACTAGTAACTAGTTCATCTGCCTTCGGGGCCGACTTTCCAACCCCAGGACAATGAGGTGCCCGAAGCTGTTGACTAGCAAGTGGGAGATTACTTATTCCGGTAGTCACTCGGTCGCCATTTCCTCGTCAGTTAAAACAAGGTGCACCATACAACCGAGGATTTACTTTGAGAAGGTGAGGCTGGCTTTTGTGCATGAGAAGCTATATATTGCGCACCATATACCTTACGCCCTTTTAGAAGCTTTTAGAAGCATAAAATAACCTACAATATTAACATTATAAAATGTATTAGCAATGTATACTTAACTACAGTTAAAACAACTTTTCATAACAATATAATTCTTATAAACATTTAAAACAACATGTAAGGATACAAAAAACTCTTATTAATTTTGCCACACAGCAGTCTTTTTTTTTCCATTAAATGCCTCTTTCGCTACAGCAATTCTTGCTCTAATTTCACGAGTACAGGACATATCTTCACATACCAAGCTTCCAAGATATTTAAACAACTCCACCTGTTGTGTTTTGTCTTGTCCTATCTTTATTTATGCCCTTTTTCGACCTCTCGTAATCACCATACACTTAGTTTTTCCTTATTTAATCCTCATTTCATATTCCTCCTATACTGAATTTAACAAGAGGGGTGAATGTCGGTGGAAAAAGAATTGAATGTATAAGGTTTGCTGATGACATGGCTGTTTTAGCAGAAAAGGAAGAGACAGTTAATGAAATGATAAGAGATTTGAATTTAGGATTCGAAGAACAAGCAATAAAGAATTGAAGTTGGCATGTGGTCCTTAGATGTAAATATTCGATATAAATAGAAAAAATAAACCTTCCTTACCCGTGAGTGGCGGATGACAGACCTGGACAGGTGTCTTCTTCCGTATTTATATCCGCGGTATTTATCCCGTATTTAGCAGATAGTCGGGGGTATAAATACGGAAGTAGACACCTGTCCAGACGTTGTTAGGTCTTTCAACCGCCACTTACGAATAAGAAAGATTCATTTTTTTAGTATTATAAGTATAATACTACTGACTCAGAATACTACGTTTTTTATTGGTAAAAATGTAAAGTTTTTACCTTATAGCCTTTTCTAAATGTTTTGCAAGTTTGTAAGCAGGGGCATTCCAGTAGCTGATATCCGGGCGGATCGGGATTTCTTCTTTGTGGATTTTGGGAAGTTGTTGGAGGTTAGGGGCTGATGGTCGGATTTGTTTGAGGTAGGGCTTTTGCTTATTTGTCATTATGTGTTTAGCTTTGTTGATTAGCTGTTATACAGTGTTTTTATGTATGCCAGTGGGGTCGTGTTTTAGTTCTGTAATGTTGTTCTGTTTCATGAAGTTTTGTACTTTATTGTGTAGGTCGTCAGTGGAAATGATTACAGTCGTATTGCCTTTTACATTTTTACAGTCGTATTGTAAAATTTTACATATTTACCAATAAAAAAATTAGCGTTCCGAGTGAGTAGTATTATACTTATAATTAGTTTACCAACGGACACGTCATGGACAACAAAATCCAAGAATTTTTTTTATATTATTTTTGTAGTTTAGTGTTATATTTCTATCCTTACATGTTGTTCTCGATGTTTGTAAGATTTACATTCTTATGACAAAAAAAAAGGTTTTAATCGTAATTATGAATATTTTTCTAATATTTTGTTTTGTAATATTTTATTGTAAGTTGTTCAGCTTCTGGACTTTGCAGCTGCATACGATGGAAGCAGTCGAAGATTAGAGGACGTACTCAACGTTTTTCTTGGGCCTGCCCGATTCCCTTCCACACCCCTTCGACGACTCATTTGCTATTTCTAGCCGGTTTTGTTACGCGCCGTTTGGACTGTCAACACACCACATCAGCCAGCTGTCTACGATTCTTGTTATATTTTCCACAGCCCGACATAAATTCTACGCCAAATGCAAAATGTCAAACAATATTCTTGTGATGTAATAAATAATAATTATATTATTGTGAAAAACAGAAAACACGTGTCGCGCGCATAACACTTCTGTTTCTCTGGATTTTCGTAAATCACGAGTCTTTTGTTTATATACATATTGTTACAACGGTCTAACTGATCGTCGTGTGGTACAGTCGAAAACAAAATACAAAACATTAATGAAGTCACTAATCACCATCTTTAATTAGTCACAAATAACAGTTTGTAATCAACAAGTTATTCAACGAGATTATACTCGTACAATAAATAATTCATGTAATATTTGTCCACACGCAATAATAATGTCAACTAATAAAGTCCCGCCCAATAATCACTTTTCATTAATACACCACTGAGTAAATCGCCCGACATGAACTGACTGACCGTCGCTGGATGCCTATATTTATACCCCGCCGAGATGCAAGAATAATCTGTCAGTTTTTTGATGACGTCTTAAACTAGTGCTTATTACAGGAGCTGTCGAATCCACTAGAAACAGTTTTTTTGATGTCTGGCCTTGAACACAGTGCGCTGACAGATGCGGTCTGGAACAGGCTCGATTGTTGACTCATGATAAGTGTCACGTAACTGTATTTTGTTCTCAATGTAGCAGCAGTACGTACGCACACAATCATTACAGCGGGGGTCTGCTGGGATAGCCGAGATACTTGTAGAACAACGTTCTCTATAGTACGAGAACGTTCCGTATTGCGTAACAGTATGTACATACAGATACTTTTGTTTCGTTCGTTTGACTTTTTACGTTTCAAATGAGTTACCATTTACTAAAGCAAAAATTGCTAAATGGACAAAGAGCCAATAGAGTACTAGAAAACATGCAACTTTTGCGGTGACGCTTATCTGTTGGAAGTTTTGTACCTGTATATTCTGTACAAGTAAGCTTACGTTTATTAACATTGCGCAAAACGTATTTTAGTGACAATATATTTATGTCATGTGGAAGGGTGCTTCTCAGAGGACCGTGGTCAGTTGCGACCGACGTGGAAATTTGAATACGGTCAGTTGCAATCAATTGCATTTCATGTTATGGTAACATAAATTACCAATATAATTTTACTCATTCTTAACCTAGCCTAATCTAACCTAACCTAACACAACCTAACCTAAAGTAACGTAACGTAACAAAAATATTAGAAGATAGAAGTCACTAGCAGAAATTAAACCTTGAACAATTGAAATCTCATCGTAGTTCAGAACAGTAACGTTTCTAAATGACAGATTCGGTCAGTAACAAAATTGCGGGGCGCAATTGACCGAGTAAGAACAGGTAAAAACATTGTTTCGTCGCAGCTGACAGAAATCGTAATTACACATGCGTAACTCGCTGTCCTTACAAATGCATGTAAAAAATTGTTAAAAAGAAGTCTAGAATCGTCTTATATATATAGCCCGTCTGTTTATATTTACACTGCTGAAAATTATTTCTAACAGATTCCATATTATTTACTTAGAAAAAATATTGCCCATGGCGTATAGTTCCTATATATATAGGCTATAAATTGTATATTTGCAATATAAATAAATATGTAGCGATATAGTAAATGTGTTTGTGTTTGTGTGATGACTATTGCAGATAATCAGTACTTTTCACCCAATATATTGTTATTCCATGACAGAACGTTCTACATGTTTCTCGACTATCCCAACAAAGCCCAGCTGTAATTTTTGTGTACGTACACTTAACACTTAACACTTAACATGCGTCAACAAACGAGGCTATTCCAGACCATACCGGTCTGCGCACTGTGTTCAATGCCTCAATCAATTACGCTCTAGTATTTTTGAGCAGTGTTGACGAGCATTTTGGATTATTCTGGAACACTTGTGTTATTATTTAAACAACGACAGCTGCCGATCAGTTTTAGTTTATGTCGGGCGATTTACACAGTGCGTCTCAAGTGGTGTATTAGTGAAAAGTGATTATAGTGCGGATTTCTTTATAGTTGACATTATTAATTGTGTGCACAGATTAACTTGAGTTATTGTACGAGTATAATCTTGTTGGATTACTTGTTGATTACAAACTGTTTTATTGAGATAATTAAAGCAGGTTTGAGTGGCTTCATTGGTGTCTTGTATTTTGTTTTCCACTGTACCATACGACGGTCAGTTAAACCGACGCAACAATATTGTTACGACATTACAGAATAATCTACGTTTTTATCGAACAAACGAGTGGAATCCAGTTGTATTGTGTGCGTACGTGATTCGCAACATGCATTGCGAGATTTTTCCGGACTTACCGGTCCGTGCCTGCTGTGTGTAAGGCCGCAACCAATTATGTTCTGATGTTTTCTAGTAGCATTCTTGCCGTGCAGTAGCGAATATTCTGGAACCTCAGCGGGGTATAAGTACAAGTACTCAGCGATGCTCAGTCAGTTATTGTCGGGCGGTTACACAGTGCGTTCAAGTGGCGATTTACACAGTGCGGGTTCAAGTATTGTGGCGAAGTATTACGTGTTTCATAATTGTGTGGGACAATTGTAATACAATTGTGTTTTATATCAGTTAACAATTTTATTGCGTGTGAAAAATTTTTATATGATTTTTTGTAGGATACTATCTTGTTAATTACAAACTGTTTATTGTGATAATTAAAACTGGTGATTAGTGAAGTAATAGGTGTTTTATATTTTGTTTTCCACTGTGTCATACGATAATAAGTAGACCGTCGTAACAATACGTTAATTTAATCTGATTTCTTTTGTATTCGTATAATCGATTTTACATTGATAAAGTTCCTTTCTATCCACTCTAGTTATTACTATTACTAATTCAAATAAATAACAATATTTAATATTAATTATTAAATGGTATTATTAAATAATACCATCATTAATTATATGCTTTACGCGTTTAAAAAATAAGTGCATTTTAAAACCAGAAAACATAAATTACAATATTGATTATTGCAGTTTAATTAAGCCAGTAATATAGCAATGCCTTAGCATTTGCACTGAATGATTTATACTAATATGTATGCAATGGTGGTAGAAATGTGCAAATATGTATCTCTGCTATTAGTATGTGACACTATCTGATGCATTTAATTGGATTTTTTTTTATTGGAGGAATTCAGATTCTATCCGTTCCAGCAGTCACGGTGGAAGAGATTTCGCACTTCTAATTTACGGACCATTTATCACCGGGGGTGACTTTAGTAAGTAATGGAAAACGGGGGCGGGGTTTGGAAAAGTGGTTTGGGGGATGAAATGAAACTGTGATTTTAACGGCGAGAGAGTTTCGAATGCCAGCTTTGGGATTTGTGTGTACGTTAGCCCGAGACTTTCTCGCGCCGTTGTTTGCTCGCGGAAAGACAATTTCAGATAAATTTTGGGAAAGCAAGTGGGTGGGTTTAAATCGTTTCTAATCACACACACACACACACACACACACACACACACACACACACACACACACACACACACACACACACACACACACACACACACACACACACACACACACACACACACACACACACACACACACACACACACACACACACACACACACACACACACACACACACACACACACACTACAGCAAAGTTTATCTCTTTTAAAATACGACAATATTGTCAAAACAATGCTCGCTTGTTTGATCCATAATATTTGTAGTTTAAAAACAAGTTTCAAAACAAATACTGTCTGTTATATCTCATTCAAAAATTAACAAAACGTTTTCTGCGAAATGGTCAATTTGAAATATTAGCGCCTGACACATCATATTCTAAAATAACTGATCGACATTTGCGCGTGACTTGCACGATCGTCGGCAAACTGTGCTGAAGCGTAATTGACTTATCTCCGGGCTATTATGCCGGCAGTAATACACTCCTGCCGCAAAGAACAGACGTTTCGGCCTCTCCGTTGGATGTTATCTTCAGTGTACTCGGGAACTGGTACGGATCTTTACCAATTAACCACAGTACTCTTGCACTAAGCACACTCAAACACTTTTGCCACTGTACTGTGGTTAACTGGTAAAGATCCGTGCCAGTTCCAGAGTCGTTCTTACACTGAAGATAGCCTACAGCGGTGAGGGCGAAGCGTTTGTTTATAGCGGCAGTAATGGACCAGGCGTAATAGCCTGAAGAGAAGTCAATTACATTTAAATGAAGTTTTACGAGGTTTCATCAAAAAGTTTATCCAATGTTGGCTAATATTCTTTTACATCCGTACTGTCTGGTTCAGTAGCTTAACTAGGAGATTAGCATATGCTCGGTTTGGTTGTGGGGGGGGTGAAGAGACTGGTTTCTTGGAGAGGGATGGGACTAGCTTTAAGGTTGTCCTCCCATTCCCTCAATGGGAAAGATAAGATATTCAAGATTCGTCGCATATAATTATTTCCAGATTTTAACCTTATTTAACACATTTAACTGGATTACAAGTAAACCTACCGTTAAGTGAATACGGAATTTCACTAAAATGTTTACTGGAGGGACTAATATCACTAAAATTTTGACTAATATCACTAGGGGGATTGATCCTCTTATTCATCATCACCCGTGATTACGCCACTAAACGTCCATCGATTGTGAGGGAGTGACATTGCAGACATCATAGACGTGAGCGCATGAATCATATTTTACCTCAAGAACATGGTATGAAAAATCGGTATGGAGAACCATACATGACTTCCACGCTCTAATTAATTATAAAATTATTTTTAATATGTGCACACTCAGAACGAAACCAAATATATCAGCATTCTCTGGTAAAAACGCTAAGGAAGATAATCAAAATTCAAATTCCACCTAGTTGTTAATATTTAAAAAATGAAGAATTAATTTGATTAAATTATCTTTTACTTAAACAATGCGAAAGAAAGCTATTACCGCCCGGCGTTTGTTATCTGTAAATTTCTGAAAACGGAAAACTATTTTCTTTACGTACGGTTACATAGCAGGGAACGGTATCAATAGTTAATATTTTATTTAAATTTTATAAGTTTTCGGTCAAATAAATTTATAACGTCAATACAAATAAATCGGTATGGAGAACCATACATGACTTCCATGTTGTAAGATTTGTTTAAAATAATTTACTTGAATTCGGTTCGGTAATTTCTAAAAAACATCGCCCACCCTCAAATTAATTTCACTATTTACAGATATTTTCGCTATTAAGGGGTAGATGTTTAATATACTGTTATTTTCTGTCACTTTATCCATAAATATTAGGTAGGCTTACTTTATTCTTATAAAGAAACCGAACTACGCAGATAATCATCCCTCCTCCGAAGCGCTCCGAAGCCACTCATGGACCCTGAGCATCTTGCAGAGGGTTAATTCCCTAAAGACGAAAAGTCTGTCTATGAACCGTTCCTCTATAAACACGTGCAGTTACACTGCCCAGCGATCCACAGGAAGCAAATCGGTATCCACGCTGGACACTTTTTCGGCTTGCACGCGTTGTGTTGGTGTGGGTTTCGGCACTTTCCATTTAAAAAGCGTGCAAATGTAAGAAAATAAACATGAGTGAGGCCAGGAATAACGCGAATTGTGTGTGTGTGTCTCGCCTGGCTTTTTATTGCGGTAATCATAATAATAAAATGGAAACGTAAACATTACATAATTGAGATATGCTTGCCTGCCACGAACGATACATTTTCTCTCATACATGATTTAAATTAAATAAAAACTATAGAATTTTGTTAAAGTTAAATGAAATGTTTCTATAGAAACTACTTCTTTGTTGTCAATAATGTAGTACACGTATAAAACTTATAAAAATTTACCTTCTCCATCATAACCTACCATTTAATTTATAAAACAAATTACCCCCTCCCGCCTTCAAGAACCCTTTTCATTTATAGTTATTTCATCTACCTTTCTACAGTGGATTATTATGACCTTCTTTTCAGGATACTTTATTTATCAAAATTAAGCACTTTACTCTTGTTGAAACGTAAAACGTTGCAGGTAAACTACCCCTTTCCCTAAACCGATCTTCACCAAAAACAACAGGCCTTGAGTCCTCTACAATGCATGACAGTATGGAAAACATTATTTGATTCTGTTAGAATTTGCGGCTGTTATCGTTTGCCATAGACAAAATTACACACACACACACACACACACACACACACACACACACACACACACACACACACACACACACACACATTTCGAAAAATGACTTTTTGCATGTTTTGATGGTAGTACAATCAGAATCTGCCGTTATCTCGAACACGATTTTTTTCGGCATGACCATACTTCCATTTCCTTATGGAACATGGAAGTAATTACCCCCTTCCATTTCAAATGCCATTTTCATTTATATGTTTGAAATAAATATATATTTCATATTGGATTACTACCTTCCATAGTATTGATCGTAATAATCCTACAGTGGATTATTATGACCTTCTTTTTAGGATAATTTATTTATCAAAATTATGTACTTTACTCTTGTTAAAACATGGAACGTTGCAGGTAAACTACCCCTTTCCCTTAACAGATCTTCACGAAAATCAATAGGGCTTGAGTGCTCCAAAACTTGGGCATATATACAAAAACTTATTTCATTCTGTTTGCATTTGCGGCTGTTATCGTTTGCCAAAATAATTCTATATACAGACACTTTTTAGAAAATGACTTTCTTCATGTTTTGAGGGTAGTTGAATCAGAATCAGCCCTTATCTCGAACACGATGTTTTCGCGATCACCATACTTCCATTTTCTTACGGAACATGGAAGTAAAAAACGTGTGTAAGAGGCCTTGTGGAGAAATGTCTGACATTTTTGTTGTGTTTCCACTCTAATGTTTTGTTACAACGTTCAGTGTTTTTTTTAGTCATTTTACTCACGTCAAATTTCTCAGAATTAAATTGTTTATAAACTGTACAACAAGTGTACATTTATTTACTGTCAATTTAAACAAGCAAATTCACATCAAACCAAAAAACGGAGGTTTTCCATCATTAATTTTTTTAGATTTCCGGAACATTCCTAAAAAAAACTACCGAAGACACAGTTCTGAGAATTTATTTTTCCTTTTTTTCAAGTCAAATCACATATGAAACCGTCAAAATTGACTTTTATTTTAAGTTTAAAGAATTTCAGCATTGCTTAATTGTAGCCTTGGACAGAAATCTAGGTAAAATTTTCCGTAAGTCTTATGTCATAAATGAAGTGTATTCGGACATATCTTTATATGATTTTTTTTATGTAAGCCTGTAGAATGTATTCACAAAATATGTCGCTCCCTTATGCTACACTCTGTATATTCAAGAAGAATAAAATTACAATTTTTTTAAAATAATTAAAAATTGTGTGAACTTTTTGATCAAACCTCTTAATCAGAATAACGATGAGCTTGTGTAGCAATAGTGAGGCAAAAATAGGTAATGAGAGAGAGAGAGAGAGAGAGAGAGAGAGAGAGAGAGAGAGAGAGAGAGAGAGAGGAGACAGACAGACAGACAGAGAGTAAATTAATTGAAGTGATTAATTCGTCCGTTCATCATATTTCGTTATGGGGTCATTAATTCAAATATGTGCCTGTAGGGCGCGCGTTTGTCAATAAACATGTAAACACGTCTGATAATCATTAAGGTAGTTAGCCGCCCCGACACGATATAACAAAGTCTTCTTCAACGCCGCCCTCCTGCCTTAATGGGACGTGGCTGCGTACAAATTAGGAACGACAAAGCGATTTATCACGGGCAGTTCAAAAACCAACGTGTGGACAAAATATATGTGACAGCTCAGCTCGCCCCCCCCCCCCCGCATTACACTTAACTAAATTGCCAAAATGGACGCGACGTTTTATTGGATACAATTATATTACAGTATATGCGACGGCCTTTAACGTGTCACACATTTGCACTGCAAACTATTCGAGGAATATTTTATTGACACGCCCCACATTTTATTGGTAACAAAATATAGAATTTAGAGACAAATATGTATTAAAAAACGTTTATTAGTACCTGAAAAAATCTTTTTTAAACAGGTCACTTTTACTTTGAACATGTCTGAAACAAGACGTTTACCAGCAATTAATTTCCGTTTGTTAAATTCAATAAATTTTTAGCTTAGAAAAGAAGCAGGGGGACATGTAAAAATTTTCAAAAAATATGTTTAGTTGTTTGCTTTGAAAAGCGTTTAAAAGTATAGAGTTACGACGGTCTCACGGATCGTCGTATGGTACAGCGGAAACAAAACACAGACATCAATGAAGTCACTAATTACCACCTTTAATTTGATCAGAAATAACAATATGAAATCAATAATGTACTCTCCTAAAATAATTCAGGTTAAATTTGTACACACCCAATAATAATGTCAACTATTAAGAGTTCCAAGTTCTTGAGGAAAACCAAAGTTTGCGCCCTTAGAGATCAAATACGAAATGAAGATATACGAACTGAGCTAAATGTATATTCTATGGCCAGGAGAATAAGGGAAGGACAAATAAAATGGAGGCAGCATATCGAGAGAATGGAAGATATGAACATACCTAAACAAGTAATACGATACGTACATCAGGGAAGACGTGATATAGGTAGACCAAGGAAGAGATGGATTCAGTGACGTCGGAAAAACGCCGTAAGCCTGTACCTTGACGTGGAGAAAAAAAGATTAAGATTTCCGTACTAAATAAACACATTAATCACTTTCTACAATTACTTGATCCGCACTGTACAATCTCGGCAGATGTAACTAACTTCTAAGCCGGCTGCTGTTGCTTATATAGGTCCAGAATAATTTTCCATACTGTTGGCGGCAATCCACCATAATTTGCGTAGTTAAGAGTGCTCGAACAGTCTCGACCCTACGTACTTGAGTGGACGTCATTGACAGAGACACTAAACCTGCTCGGTTAGCCGAAAACGTTTACGTAACTGCACCTGCCGACTTTTCAAGAGCCTTACGACGTAACCCACGTAGCATAGTTTTATTTTTTCTTCCTATTTTACAGACATACGCTAGCGCGTATCTACCTTGATGACAACATAAGGCAACAAAGACAGATTATTGAACTACATCAAAAGTGTTGTCAGTGCAACCTTATGCCATATATAACAAGATGAAAAGAAACATGAGAGAATATATTTTCACAAACTTTAAAGAAGTAAAAAAAAGTCGTTGAGCAAACAAAAGGTCACAATACAAAGTGCATTCTAGTAAGGTATTGGGTATCTAAAGTCAGATAGGCATTGTTAAGTTAAGCGTGTTGAATCTGATTTATATTACTTAACCCTGTCATCTGCTAAAACGTAGCCGTAGAGAAATCGGATTCATAAAATTAAGACAATCCCTGACATGAAATCTGTTCATTTAAGGCCATAACAAAACTGACATATTATTTAACATGACAATAACATTATCATTCATAACAAGGTGATGACAGCGCTCCTGTCTTTGGTGTCAAAAGTTTTATTGAAGAAAGAAGACTATATACAAGGAGCTGAATCAAAAATCCGCTTAGAAAGGGACTCAGTGCAAATATCAGCAAAACTATGTACATGCTGATTTTTGCATCAGAAATGAGAAGAAATCTATATAATTTATGCATAGAGGATAGTTCATTTGATGCAGTTAATAAGGTCAGGTTTGTTAACACAGGAGATAATGAAGGGTTCATAAACACGATAATATATGACAGGATACAAATAGGAAATATGGCATATTATTCTAATGGCAGACTATTGAGAAGCAAAGTCGTTAGTCACAACAGAAAAATGTAAATATGTAAGATACAAGACCAGTTGTTACTTATGGAGGCGAGACGTGGAGATTGATAAAAAAAGAACAACTAACTTTACGAAGGTTAGAAATAAAGATTGTAAGACGTGTTTATGGTCCGGTTAAAGAAGATGACGAATAGACAATAAGAAATAGCCAGGAGATTGGTTGAGCTTTTGTAGCATGAGGACATTGTAGCATGTTGTTCATAAAGGCTCAACGAAAACGATGGGTGGGTCAATTTGAGCTGATGGGTGATCAGCGTATGTCAAAGAAAATCTTGAGGGTGCAAGTCTCAACCAGAGAGACTACCCAGAGAAAATCAAACCAGAAAGAGGGGCCGACCTAGGATAAGATGCTTGGATGATGTGCTACAAGATCACAGAAGAATAGATGTAAAGGGTTACACTGAGTTGGCAATGGATAGAAGACTTTGGAAACATTAGTGTTGGAAGCCTCACGTTGGGCTGTAGTGCTAAAGAAAAAGAAGAAGAAGAAGAAGAAGAAGAAGAAGAAGAAGAAGAAGAAGAAGAAGAAGAAGAAGAAGAAGAAGAAGAAGAAGAAGAAGAAGAAGAAGAAGAAGAATTGTGTGACTGTTAAGAAAAATAACTCCTTGTACAAATCCGTTGTTACTGAGTATAATAGTAGTTTGTAATTATTAATACGTTGTTTCTTTCGGTATAAAGGTATACGTCACTCGATATAAGTTTTTCCATTATGCAGCAGCGCGTGGCGTGTACATGATTGATAAGGTATTTGACACCTAATTTGGAGAATAAACGAAAACACGCCAAACTCTTATAATATAATAAAAAAATTTTCCCTTTTCGGTGCTTTTAATTAATTTGTAAACAAGTTTTATTTACATCACGAAAGCAAAAGTGGCGGACATTTCCATACTACAACGGACTGCTGCACGCGATAACAAGCGTCTTGCCTCACACAAGATATGACTTCTCAATTAGGGCCATTTTACACGGACGCTATTTTTAGCACTTTACTGACGATCAAACATGAAGACTCTACAGTAATTCGATTTTGCGGACCTTGATTTTGTAAACATATGAATTAAGTAGTAACTGACACAAAAATTGCGAATGTAAGTATAATATTTTTAATAGTTTACAAGAACAGCTGTCTCCTCTACGTAGTAAAATTCTGGTGGGGAGGACCTGTTGTGGAGCAGGACCAGGACATTGCCCCGTCCAACAGAAGAACAAACTCTTCCTGATCTGCGCGAAGCTCTGGACATTGGACATGGTGTTTTATTTTCAGAATGGCGAACCAGAGAAGGAGACACGCAAATTCTATCACCGCCTTACTACTTTGAAGAAAGTGATTATTTGTAGCAAACTTCAAAAACTATGTACTTAAATGAAAATAATCAAATTTCTTTAACACTGACAAAGAACAACTCATTTAACGCTACACATTTGTAAATTATTACAGTTGAGAGGGACAGTGCAGATTAATGTAAAAGTCGTACAATTAACAGAGAATTTTAATTTTAATATTTATATAATTTTTAAGTTTTTATTTTAAATAAAAGTACTGTTTGACACACTTTAGCCGAGTGTGTCAGATTTGACACACTGTCAGTGAGTGTCAGATTTGGCATAGTTTAGACATATAAAGTGGTTAAAGAAGTTACAGAGGAGCATAAACTACTCCTCTATAAAGACAGTGCTCACACCAATATTGTCGCCATTGCTTGACATGACACAGGGAACACGCATGACGTCACGGTGCTTTCTGTTCGAGACGGAATTAAACATCATTAAACGAGACACAGAAACAGACATACAGTACAAGCTGACAACACATAGAACGGTCTTGGTCAGTTGCGACGAAGCAACGTTTTTACCAGTTCTTACGCGGTCAATTGCGCCCCGCACTTTTATATTATAAAATACTTATAAGAAATCGAGAAGTGTCACTTAAAGACGTGCAACAAATAGACGTTATTATTTACTAACAGTAATGGGAACACCAAGTGTGGACCCAAAGAAGCTTTATCAATATTGAATCCACTGTAATAATTCACGAATGCTGAAGGCATCGGATACAGTTAACATGCAGCACATGAACGATACACTGTTTATTCATATTACATTACAGAGCCGGCTGGATGAAAAGTTAAACAAATTTAAGAATGTCTGTAGAATAATTCACAGATACCTTAAAAATAAGACAAAAAAGGAAACAAGGATAAGGCTTTTTAACACTGTAGCGGTACCAGTTTTGATGTATGCAGATGAAGCCAGAGTTATGTTGGAAAGAGACAAGGCAAAGATGCAGTCAGCGGAGTTGAAGCGAATGTGGATATAAGGACGGAACTAGGGGTTGACCCCTTGTTGGAACGGCTAACGAGCAACAAAGGAAGGTGGTGCAAACATTTAGAAAGAATATCGGGTAACAGGATTCCAGTGGTAGCAATGGAATATAGACCTGTGTGGAAGAGAGATGTAGGACGGCCGAGAGAGAGAAGTGGGTCAGGATAAGCCTAATCCTTGAGATTGATGATGATGATGATGATTTCAGAGCCGCTTAGACCAACGATGAACACAATTTATGATAGTGTAAGAAGAAGGAAAATCGGAGCAGAAAGAAGTGGAAGAATAAGAAGAACAAGAGCAACAAGCATAGAAGGAGGAAGAAGAGGAAAAAGAAGATGATTTATAAATAAGTAAAGTAAAATAAGCGAACTATTAAAATAAACGTTTTTTTCGTGAGGGTACTTGACACTGTATCAATAAATTATAATGATAATAAAATATTAGAACAAAAACAAATAATACATACGTCTGACAAGGTTTCATCAAAGTTTAATGTGCTCAAATTACACGTACGTACGGGATGTAGGTCATGGCTTCGATCGTACCCCATTAGCTCAGACTTTGTAGCTTACACAGACAGGGTGTGGTTGGTTGTTTTAAAATGTTCGTTTCCGTATGTGTCCGCCACACAGACTATTGATTGACAACAACATTATTGCACGTGACCCAATTAAACGGACATTATTTTGCACATAGAGTTGTTTTTTACGCGTGTTTGCACTAACGCGCCCGCGACCGCGAGAACATGCGCAGTATAAAAAACTGACACGGGCTTGTGATCCATTAATAGCTAAACTGACTCGGGCTTGTGCAAGCGTTTCAGAATATTATACAACTGTCGCAATCGATTTAAACCATGAAAGCAACATGTATAGAATAATAAAATATTTTATTTTATACAAAAAGTATTTTAACATTTTTAGAGAAAACGATAATAAAATTTGTGTGACAAATAACGTAGATGAAACCTTCATCTATAACATTAAAGAAGTTAAAATATATATGACAATAAGTAAAATATGCAAATAAAATATTAATGGGACTCAATGCGTATGATAGCAAGATAAAATGAACATTTGTATAAGTAAAGTCTGCAGGTTTGGTCACTATATCGTACTCAATAAGAGACATGTTCATATTGTTATTTTTAATTATTTATATTATTATTCCGGCTGTACAATGCTTACACATTTTACGGAACCAAAGATTACAGAAGTGATTGAATTCTCACTGTAATCTATTTGTTTGGTTTTTTTTAATTTTCTTTTCTCCAATGAATGGGGAGTTGGCCCATCGCATTAACCTCTAACCTGGAGGACCAGGCAATTTTTAATCAAGGTTTACTTCAGTTAGCCTTTGATATACCAATATCTAACTACAAGGCAGCTTTTAGGTATTTTAGATATTTTGAGACGCCTTATTCCCTTAAAGTTTTTGAAAGATTTTTTTTTTTTTTTTTTAAATTCTCTAGTGTTTTTTTTTTTTTGAGAGGCGTCCCGTAAACTTTAAGACTAGGCACATGGGCTAGACGGAAGAATAAAATGCACTGAGCTCAGAGTGACAGGACTTGCAATGAAACTCCATTTAACATAACAGCATTTTATTTTTGTGTTTGATCTTACGTAGGAACAGCATTTCTACATATTATACATCTATTCAACAACAATATCTTCTAGGGTCACTCTACAATAACATTAACATATATAAAGCCTTCCAGAAATAAAACATCAATGATCAATTAAACAACATAGCAACAACAATTAACAGTAAAATTCATATTAAATACTACAAGTGATTTCTTAACAATGATTAATTATTTTATATGTACTCTTCAAGTGGCTTTAACAACTGACAAATTAATAATTTACCTTAAGTCTCAAAAGTGACCTATCAACAATAGTTACATGTTCCATATACTTCCCACGAATGGGGCTATGCTACTTATTAAGTATGTTTCATTTTAAAACACCTCAGTATCCTCTCAGCAATAACTAATCATTACCATTAGATCTGTCTATGCTTTACAGATAATTAACACTTAATTCAATAACTCAAGAAACAGCATGACAGCCATTAATACATGTAAATTTTGTGTGTCTTTTCATAACTAATAAATGATACATATGCTAGTTACATTCATATAACACTAGAGCAGTGACAACCCAGGACTGACAAGGTTGCAAGCATGAACATCCCGATTGTAAACCGAAATTCAGAAATATGAATAATTAAAGTATATAAAAGACAATTCAGAAAATTAAAGGCTAGGGTATAATACCGGAATTTACTATAGTAATTACGCTCAGATTTAAATATGACCGACAGCATGCCGCATGCTTCCGACATGCACATCTTGTATTAACATGAACCCGCGAAATGAAACCAACAGTAAATCCCAGAATTAATTATTAAAAAAAGAAAATACGGAAGTTCAGTAAAATTCGTAACCAAAAGGGTAAGGCAAATTAAAAGGTAAAGGACAAACTATTTAGACTATTGCACAGGAAACCCTGGCATGGTAAATCATGAAAGTACACGACACATTAGTTCACCTGGATATAAAAGAATTAACTAGAAAAGGTATAGATGAAAAGAACAATGGTCTGGAGATGCCTGCTAGCCCCGCAATACAATTATTGAACTTATTAATAAATACATTTTAATAGCACTCAGCTATAACCGTGCACATCATAAAGGGCATGTTCTGTTCTGATCGTTCAATGCACTAACTGCAAGTTAAGTACAAATGGAAATGTAATTTTACTTTTATGATATTAACTGTTCTCCATAAAAGTATGTCACGAAGGTCGAGCTTGAATAAAAGGAAAATTTTCACCTGATGTTCAGTTGTTACCACATGATGAGGAGAGTAGACGATTGTTACTGCTACCGACGATCAACTGGCTGCTCGTCCAGGAGTTGAGACTTTTCCAGGGAATAAATTCGGATCCCATTGTGAGTTTCCGACGGAGAAAACGGGGAGCCAGACAGCATTGCTCAGCCGATGGTGAAAGCTGGAGATATCAACATCGTATAGAAGCCCTCAAACCCTTGACTGGATCGGGAACCCAGAGGCTCTTTAAAGTTTTAAAGTCTACTCGCCCATAGTGGGAAATAAAGATGAGAAATAACAGAGGGTTTTTCCGCCGTCGGAGTTTCCAAACGTGTATGCCGGAATCAGGAATGTGACTGGCCAAAAATCGGACCAGCGACGGCTATCGTCGAACAACAAACAGCTGAGTGATGAGTGAATGCCCAGAAAACTCGCTAGCAAGCACGAGGTCGAGGGACGGAAACAGCTGAGCGGAGCTGACTATATTTCGTCGACAGAGCGCGACAATTTTACTATTCATCGCCCACAGACCCAGCGCGGCGAAATTCAACAGTCCAGGTAGCAGACGACACTAGCCCGCGCGAAATATGGACGGTTTAAAAACTAACGTACGCCGTGGGGATTCTATTTTAATACTCACGGCACAATTTAAAAAACTGTTAGTGTTTTAAAATGGTTCAGAAACATGCGTAGGCGTGTGCTGAGTGCGCGTGTGCAAGAATATTTATTATTTTGCGGGATAATGATAAAAAAGCATATTAAATTCAATAACTTTTGTTCAATGTAGAATTTTAAGATGAAACTTACACAAGAATGCGCCTGATAAAAAGACCTATCAAATGTCAGTAAATTTTAGTAAATTAGAGAACCGAATTTTTTTTAACAAAATATGGACCATAAAATAGGTCGTAAAAACATACTTTTTTTAACAAGCCGCGAATTGCTTTCAAGCAGCATAATGCCTGTATAGTTCTATCTTGGCTACAGAGGATGCATTACAAATTAACCATTCAGCGTACGAGAATTAGGTAAGATTTTTATTTTTAATCTAATTTCTCGTTGAACAAGGAGCCTCTCGATGAAATCGGAAATCAGCGTAGGGAATTAGACTAGATTTTCATTTTAAATTCTAATTTCTCGTTAAACGAGGAGTCTTTCTGTGAAATCAGAAACGTACGGTCATGTTGTACTATTTCAGATCCTTGGTCTCCAAGTGATTATAAACAGATGTATAAAAATTCCGCTAGCTACTGTTCAATCATAAATTTAAAAAAAGTGTTATATGGGGAAAGTAGACGATTTTCGCATACGTATAAAAATTATAAACTTCAAAAGACGGCTGGATTTATAGAATTTTTTTTAAAACCCGAGAACAACCCTACACGCAGGACACCAGAAAGAAATGCCATCGTTATCCACATCGAATCAACACATCTGTATCCAGATTTAAGCAACGCACACCTGTATCCAGACTGAACGAACCACTTCAGTATCCAGACTGGATCATCAATATCTCGGCGACCTACATTCTTAATAAAAGGGAAGTAAACTGAATTTTTTAAATATAAATTCTAATAAAAATTCATTAAACAAACACAGTAGAGTAAGTAATAAATTAAATTATTTGTAATTACAAGAAACAAGACAACTTTAAAAAAGATTTAATTTATTTAAATTTTATAATAGATAAGAATTTATTTTAATTTATATTCAGGTCAATTCAACAGAGGTAGATTAAGTAGTTTGTTATTTTTTTTTTACATAAACTGTATTAAATTAAAGAGTGCAATTTTCTAGTCTTATCATCAATAAATCCGACAACATTCCAATACACAGTACCAACGAGTACACATTCCATTGAGTACAATGAGTATCCTCAGCTATTATGAGTGAAACGTTGTCATACAAGACATTTTTGACGCGGTCCATACCGAAAGAAGACTTCAATAATATAATATATCGTTAAAATCGTTCAACGGTTTTCGGACAAAAATCCTTCTTAATAAACTATTCTTTCTAGTTTAATACTTTTCTCTACGGAAATCGTTCATTATATTATTATCATGCTTAAGAAGCTACTATTGTTTAGTGTTCTCTCAATTTTGCCTTTCTGCTTATGGATTATTTATTACAAATATTTTTGGTTAGATGGAATACAATTTATGTCTTTTGTACTCTTCCTTTCAAACGTTATTTTTCTGTTGAAGTTAGTGTTATCATTTGCCTAAGTAATTAAAATTTTTGAACTTTGTTTATTCTACAGTTTTAAAAATTAATCTGTCCTTTTACAGATGTAGGCTTATTCTGTTTTTTTAAGACACTTGAAGTTGATTTCTAAAGCACATATTTTCAATAGTGGTATTTTACCATATTAATTGATGACTCGTTGGGCGCTTGGTGGAACATATTAATACAAAGGTTTTTAAAAATATATAAACACGTACGTTTCACAGACTTTATTTAACTCTGACAGCTGTTTCGACCTCTTTTCATCTCTTTGACAATGGCTTAAGAGGTCCAAACAGCTGTCAGAGTTAAATAAAATCTGTAAAACGTTCCAAGTGTTTACATGTTTTTAAAAACTGTATTTTATTTTTTTAATGTTTATTTTATTTCTTCTGGACTGTTGTATTTATGTATTTTTTCTAGATGCTGATTGGGGGTATTCTAATATTATTAGTATTCATTTAGGGTGGTTTACTTATTCTATATAGTTACAATTTGCGTAACACTAAAAGATTTATTATTTCCTAAATTAAATGATTTCATCGAGAAAACTCGACGACAATCTGTAGGGAACAACGTTCGTATATAAGTATGCGCATGCGCGTGTTCAGACATAAACACAAACAAATAGCGTTACATGTACAGTAACAAAACTCTACACCTCCACACACACACACGCGCGCGCGCACTCTCACGAGCACACACAAATTATCTGCAAAGTTTTTGCTAGAAGGCTACAAATTTGAACTTTGTGGTTGCTTACCGTCCAAATCCTCCGGACAGAACAGGGAATCACCACCGCACTGACGTAAGATGTCCGTCCAAACCATTCACTTAAATAATACATTGTTCAGTTAGTTATTGTGATGTCAGTTGTTTTTTTTTACTTATTTTTCACTGTAGGCTGAAATTTCTTTGGGAATAAAATAATTTTTCCGAGCTTAGATGACTCGATTGTACATATTTTGGAGTCCCGCAACCAATAAAGTTAGCCAACGAAGATTAAACGTTTCTTAATTTCTTTTTATATAAAGAAAAGTCGGCGATATACTTTAGTGATCAATTTTAGTATAAAATTAGGCCCTCGCGCACGATCACACACAACACTAAAACGTAGTGTTACATGAACCGTAACAAAACTCTACACTAGCAAAAACGCGGGCGCACACACAAGTGAGCGTAAAAGTGTTTGCTAAAAGGGAATAAAGTTGAAATTTCTCGTTTCTTACCGTCCAAATCCGCCGGACTGAACAGGGAAGCACCACCGCACTGTAGTAAGATGTCCGGCCGTCCTAACAATTCTTTTAAACATACATTTTTTTATTTAGATACTGTGAAGTCAGTTGTTTTTATATTTTACTTTCAGTTCATCGTTAGTCAGTTGTGTTTCCTTATTCAGTAATCTAGAGAATTGTTTTTATTTTTTTTCACTGTAGGCTGAAATTTCTTCGTGGATAATATAATTTCTCCGAGCTTAGATGACTCGATTGTACATACTTCACAGTCCCGCAACCAACTGAAGTCCGCCAACGAAGATTAAACGTTTCTGAATTAATTTTTTTTTTTAAAGAAAAGTCGACGATATTCGTTAGTGATCAACGTTCGTATAAAATTATGCGCACGCGCATGATCAGACACAAACACAAACGAATAGCGTTACACACACAGTAATAAAAATCTACTTACTCACGCACGCACACACGGATACATATTGTAACAGAAATCGTTGCAAAATTGTTTGTTATAGTGGTGGGACAGACACAATTCCGACAATATCAACAAGTGCGCGGCAAAGTGTTTGCTGAAAGGGAATAAAGTTGAACTTTCTGCGGCAAGAGAAGGTTAATGAAATGGTCAAACATGCTGCGAGTTGCCTTTAACCCGGGGTGACCACAACGCGCCCCAACAAAGGGGGTAAAATACCGCAGTAAATGTGATTCTCCTCCAGTAAAAGAACAAACCCTTTCAATATACGTATACGAGGAGCACTTCGGACAAAAGCCAACGGCACAATTTTCTTGTCCCAAATACTTTTGCACAACGTTGAACAAACATTGTTCCCAATATAGACGATAAAGGATTTTATTTACACCAAGATTTATTTTTAGTAATGAAAAATACTTTTTCCTAATTAACTTACAGACATTTAATTGTGTAGGATGCACTGTTACATAACTGTTTATGTGTCTTTGTGTTGGTGTGATTTTCTGTGTGAACTACTTACATAAAGGAGTGTTTTTGAATTTATATGTGTATGATATAAATAGATAGATAGATAGATAAATAGAGAGAGAGAGAGAGAGAGAGAGAGAGAGAGAGAGAGAGAGAGAGAGAGAGAGAGAGAGAGAGAGAGAGAGAGAGAGAGAGAGGGAAGGAGAGAGCGAGGACTCGTGCACATAGGTCTACTGTATATGGACAAAAACACGAATTTTTTAGTTGAAGTTAATTTTGCTATTTTTTTTGCCCAAATGTATACAGAAATGTTTTTAAGAGTTTTTAAATTACAAACTTGAAAATAAAAACTAAACATTATCTAATTACGCTCTGCTGTGAGTTCTGTGTGTACTCTACTACCTGGACTTTGCTGAAACTATAGACAGATCTTTTAAAGACCAACAATTGTCTATATCCCCGGAATACTTCAAACCTTCAGACTCAATCCATAAAAACGTTTGTTCATTTTTTAAAACGATAAACGCCAATTTTCTATGACAGTTATCAAAACTACATATGTATTGAGGGTAAATATCTCTCAGTACGTAGTTCACAAATTTATCACAATGAAACTGTACATGTAACAAATGTGTTGATTGTATAAAGGGTTAGGCCTTTGTTTGGTGTTCAGAAAAAGTTCACGACGTTTAGAAAAAGAGGAACAAATGAAGAAATAGATACATAGGGAGAGAAAGAGAGAGAAAGGAGCTCTAAAATTAGTACACCTTTGAAAACAGCTGATCTGAGTCACCCTAATCATTTAAAAAAGTGTCTTCATGGTTGTACGCAGAATAAAAACGATTCGCTAAACCATTTCATTGAAATAGATTGCCAAAAAGTAAATTTGTTGGACTGGATACTTTGGTTTTGGGTATACATGATACTGTGTTCACCTTAATGAAGGTACTATAAGGAAGTGTCAAATCTGACAAAATTTAGGGATCAAACCAAGATAAAATATCTTTGAAGTAATACAAAAAACTTGACTTGCAACGAATACTTTAGGCAGAGACAGCAGTAGATGAATTCATTAGAAAAGTTAGACAGTCAACTAGAAAAGTGAAGAAAACTAGAAAACCAAATGGACATAACTAAAGACACCGAATATGGTGCTGGACTATTTTAAATCAAATAAAACAATACAAATATTATTTAAAACTTTAAACACGTTTTTCTCAAAATCTACATTTTTTAGATAAATGACCCAATAATTTAGAAACCAAGTAAACTATTAAGCTGGGCTTTTTGTGGATATTGGCTTAGTAGAGATATAACTATGTTACTAGGACTAGGTTTTTTCACTGAAAAATAAAAACGTAAAAAATATTAAGTATGTTTTTTAATGCAAAAGATACAAAATTATAAAACAAGAAATTAAGGTATCTTTATAATCGTAGTAGCGTTTGAAAAGTATAATATGCAAACCTGCTTGGTGAAACTTGAGACGTCTATCTTTTACAGGTTCTTAGATAATGGGTCTCAAAATTGATGAATTTAACATGGTAAGCATAGCCGGTTACGAGTCCCCTTGAGCTACAGACATGTTCAAAAATTGACATATCACATCCCCCTCTCTGACATGACAGTGTTGGATAAGACCCGATATAAGAAATACATCTCGTGTCAAAATGTCTACCTAGTGACGTAGCCTCTGGGAATAATCGAAGCGCAAATGAGAGGCGGCGAGGATTGATGTTGGTGAGAATGCGTGAGGTAGTGAGTGAGTAAGGAAATCGATAAAGCGAAGGAGATTCAGGGAGAAGGTAAGACACCGACAGAGAAAGGGAGACAAGCTGAATAAATGCCAATGAGGAAATACCGATAAATGTGAATTTCGTGTCTCGCAAAACCCATTAGTAATATAAACTGATCAACTGATTTCCAGGAAACGGAAATGGAGTCAGTTATCTATATATACATATATATAAAAAATACAATTAGGAAAATGTACGCCTATAACTGACGACATTTTACGATAATCAACGTTGCTTCATAAATTTACGTACTTAATGTATAAATATTGCATAAATTAATAATAATGTGTAATAATGTAATAAAACTAATTGTAATATTTAATTGCAGCGAATAAATTAATATTATTAATATTTATGACATTACTTGAATAAAGGCCGATTAAAAACATGGCTACGTTTTGTTTTAGACTCGCGTATTCGGTATGCATTTTTATTGTTTTTTCTTTCTATGGATTATGTTAATTTAACAAAATTACATATCTACTGTTCCCATATTATATTTTACAAAAAATATTTAATTATACTGTAGATATTGTAACGTACAAAAATAACAGTTACATAAAATAAATGTCTAATACGTCAAATAGAAGAATAACATGAAAAATTTCATCAAGCATAGAAGAAGGAACAGGAGAATACAAATAAAATGTGTATCTACGAATGAATAATATTGAACCAACCCAACGAAGAAGAAAGAAGAGTAATAAGAATATCATCGAGTATAACAAAGAGAGAGAAAATACCATGAGCCAATATAATACGTTAGCATCCATGTCCAATAGATCAAAATAGTGAGGGGATATGCCGAAAATAATTATCAACGTAAGAAGGAGACGAATCAAATACATTCACCATAGTGAAAAAACAAACTAATTTGTTATGAGTGTGAAATAAATATAGGACAATGACTACCATAATAATGAATGAAAATATGGAAGAATATGACAATATTCAGGGAACATGAATTATTACAAATAATGTGTAACCAAGGAAAGCACCAACAGTGACAAACAACTAACCAGAAGAAGAAAAAGAAGAAGAAGAGGAAAAGAAATGTACCATGAAGAATGAAGATTATGTATGAACAGTACAAGACATCAACATTTACAAGATATGGAAGGAATTAAAATCAATGTAGTGACTAGAATAAGTGTAATGATTATTGGAATACCAATAATAAAGAAACCAAGTGTTGAGCATCAATAAGTGATCACAAACAATGACAGTGAATACTTAATATAAGTGTAACAACATGTGATATAATAACATTTTACCCCAAGTAAACAGCACAAACAATACCAGTGAAAATGTTTATAACGGAGAGAAGTGATTAACCATTTGTAAGTGAAAGAATCAACGATTAACAAGTGAAATGCACAGACAATTAGTGTAACAAGTTTAATCCAAGATTGTAAAATCACAGAGATAATCAATAAGACCACCAAAAATATGATGCAGAAAAGAGAATTAATTGTTCATAGGGATTAATAATAAAAGCTTTATAATCCGTGATATGAAATGTGCCTGAATGTCATAGCAACACAAGACAAAATGTAGATGAATGTCAAGACAAATAGTAGCAAATAAACTAATTTGTTGAGTATAAACAAGTCAATGTACCAAAGCCTAGGTACAATCCACCAGAATATGTAACATAATTAGACTCAGAAAACCAGTATTATTGTTTCAACAAATAGTGTAAAAATGTGTACAAAATGCGTAAAACTTAATAATAAACCATTGTAGTAGAATGCCATAATGAGATGGCAATAGTTGAGATGAATACTGTAAAGAACTATGAAGCACATTGTTGTCAGACAAATGACACATAACCTCACATGAGTTGAACCTACAACATAAAATGATATACATTAATTAAACCAAGTAATTATCCATAATTGTTTCAAACAGAGACTAAATAAGAATAAAAATGCAAAACAATGAATACCATATGAACTGAAGGACACAACAAATGAATCAGATTAAATACAATAACATTAAACTAAATAGACAGAACCCCAATGTGACAAGAGAGTTAATCAAAAAACATTATCAAAACTTATAAAGAGAATGTAAAAAATGTTACCAGTAGTTAGAGAAATGTTCAATACTGCTATGAGAACATCTCACAAATATTATACTAGTAATTTAATAATTGAAATTTAATAAACTAACTAACTGCAATCATAGAACCAGGTGTAAATAACCACCATACAATAACTTATAGAGATTTCAAATAACAAAAAGTTAGTGAATACGTTTAACCAACCATGTACAACAATTGTACACAATTTTAATTATTAACAATATATCCCATGTGTACTAAAATAACTAAATAAGTGACAAAATGGCGAGATGAGAGCATAATGTATTTTGAATCATACTATATGTGTATACAAAATAACATTTTACCAAAATAAAGTATGAACAAATGTATATAGATATACCTATTAGTGTTATGATACAAAAAATATGTAGTAGAATAAGGGATAATAGCGATATAAGTAAATGTAAACAATCGGACATAGTTGGTATATACGCCATTAACAAATTTTGTTTAAACTATAAATATAGCAATATTATGTATTAACATGAAGGAGAAATGGACTCAAAATGTTTAGTAATATGTATTAAGATGTAATTACAACGAAATATAGTGAAAAAGACTTATTTGTGTTAAAAACCACTATATAAGTTTTGAAGAAGATCAAGTGAATTATTAATGGACGGAATTATTGCTTGTTTGGACTTAAAATAAAGCCGCAAGTGTCCGCGATTTAATGCCACTATCCAAATGACGATATGACAAAAAATAAGAAACTTATAGCCATTATAAATTTTTCGATCATTTTCGAATGTCCATGTATACGTCAGAGATAATCTCAAACCCAGACTTAGTGACGCTAAAAATTAGAATTTTTATTTAACCAAAGCGTTTGGGGTAGGGAGTATGACTTTCTAAACCAATCAAATGGCTTAATTTCACCAGACGAAAAGAGACGCTTTAGCGAGATTGTTTAATCGTTTTTGAATACCCGAGGCGACAGGAACGTGTCACAGTCGGCAAGACATATTTTAAAATGTGCGCGTCACCCCCAGTAACATGGTCAAACATTAGCCTATACTGAACACCCCATTATCGAGTGACAGTGAAATAAGTGAATAGTGAATAGACATGACCAGTGTATAATAAGGGTCATGTCCAGTGAAAATAAACAGGGAGTATGATATTTTAACAATTTTAAAAAATACTAAATGGAATAATTCTCGTTGATTAAACGAAAGTTATTGTTTGACTGCACTAGTCAAGTTAACGCTTGAGTGCCTTAACAGATAATGATGAATAATTATCAGAGTTTGATGAACAAAGTTATAGCCCATTGTGACGGCGATAATTAATTAAAAGATGTATTTTATATTTAAAGAATAATTGATAACGGCGGAATTAAATTTAAATACCGCTCACTAGTACTTGTAAATATAGTCGCTTAATTGACTATAAATTTTGACTTGATGAATAATAATTTTCTTTTGTAAATAATATCGTTACTGATAATTCTACATCATATTAATAGTAAATAAAGCATTTGTAAAAATAATATTAAGAATCTTATATAACATTACTTATTATACGTAACCACTTACTCTCACCTAGGCAAACTAACCTAGAACCAAAACGTATATTTTGTCACAGAGAAACACTTCTGTCCTAAAATGATTGTTATAAAATGAAATCGATAATAAGAGTTTTTTCAATTTTTTTCTCTTTCCAGTTCATAGTAGTAATAACTAATAAATTAATAATAATATTTTAATAGTGCAACGTTCAAAGCACGTGTTGACAAATTTAGCTTCACTAGACCTCAGAATACCATACGATAGTACGATAGTATTGACTATCGTATTGAGATTAATAATTTTAAATTTTTGTTCTTTTTTATCATAGTAGATAAGTAAACATTGTTATTCATAAACACATCTTTATATCTTGTATCATGTATCTTAAAAGAATTCACGAAAATTGGTAATACAATTAACCAAAGTGAACATAACCTAGTTCACCATATTATCGTATTTTGTAACAGTGTTACCAGCCTTGAGCTGCAGAAATCTCAATATTTGTGTAATTTGTTGTTGTTTATAAAGATATCCATATTAATTGTTTTAAAAGAGTTTTGCTAAATTTCACTACTGTCAATAAAATCCTCAGTTTATTACCAGTGGATACAGAGTCTTCATTTCTATAAAATAGAAGCAATAGTTTATTTCTTTAGAAACAATTATCTCACAAGGTGGCGGCAATATTTTAATTATTGATATTATATTATTCAACTTACAATTGAATATCTGAATTGTTTTATTTTATGTGTATTTTTTCGATATTGAAACGGAATATCTGTGTGTTGCAAATGTGTTTACAGTAAGAGGAGTCGCCCATCGAGAAGAGTGAAGATATTCACGGATGGTAAGTGGGGAGGTGAATACAGCGAATTATTAGTGGTTCTAATACCCTTTTAAACACGAACTTTAACTTCCAATCACCCATTGCTAAATAATTATACTAAATATTAATCACACCTTATGACGACGTGAGAGTCTACAACAACAACAAAAACACTTCAATTCAAAATCAGAAAATCCTAATAATAACAAATCAATAAATCTAAATCTGTAAGTTATATTACAACGTGGTGCTCCATCGCGGGGCTTGATTGATAAAGAACCAGCATAAATCTAAATCAATAAGTTATATTATAATATGTACTAATATGTACTACAATGTTAACACTATAACACGATATAATAACATAATTTTGAAGCCTAATCATATTATTTAGATTACAAAATTAAAATTAAAATTATATTATTCTTATTTTTACTTCCATATTCCTTAAGGAATGGAAGTATGGTGATGGCAAAAAAAATCGTGTTCGAGATTATTGCAGATTCTGATTCTACTACACTCAAAACATGAAAAAAGTCGTTTTCCGAAAAGTGTCTGTGTGTGTGTCTGTCTGTGTGTCTGTCTGTCTGTAGATTTTTTTTCTATGGCAAACGATAACTGCCGTAAATTCAAACAGAATCAAATAATTTTTTGCATACAGCCCTGATTTGTAGAGTACTCGCGACCTATTGTTTTTGGTGAAGATCGGTTGAGGGAAAGGGGTAGTTTACCTGCAACGATTTTTTTTTATCAAGGGAAATTTTTTTTTGGGCAAACGATAACAGCCGCAAATTCAAACAGAATTAAATAATGTTTTGTATACAGCCCTGAATTGTAGAGTTCTCAAGACCTATTGTTTTTAGTGAAGATCGGTTAAGGGAAAGGGGTAGTTTACCTGTAACGTTTTATGTCTTAACAAGGGTATTTCCTATGGGAAACGATAACAGCCGCAAATTCAAACAGAATCAAACGAGTATTTGCATACAGCCCTAAATTGTAGAGTTCTCAAGACCTATTGTTTTTGGTGAAGATCGGTTGAGGGAAAGGGGAAGTTTACCTGCAACGTTTTTTTAACAAGGGTATTTTCTATGGCAAACGATAACAGCCGCAAATTCAAATAGAATCAAATAATGTTTTGCATACGTCCCTGAATTGTAGAGGTCTCAAGGACTTTCGATTTTGGTGAAGATCAGTTAAGGGGAAGGGGTAGTTTACCTGCAACCTTTTACGTTTTAACAAGAGTAAAGTACTTGAAAATTTATTTAAACTTTTTCAAACAATGGTAATTGTTAAAAATAAAATAATTTTGTTGCCAGGCAATAAAATTAAAATTTTTTCATTTTGATGTAAATCATGTATAAGAGAAAATATATCGCGCTTGGCAGGCGATATTAAGATTTAAATATAAATCTTAGAATATGGAAGTCATGTATGGTTCTCCATAGCGATATTTTATTTTAACTGAACGAAATTAAATACACGCATGTACGAGGTGTATTCAAAAAAAGACCGAACTTTTTGAATAACACATCAACCCTCGAAAACAACGCGCTGCCACTTCGGACGCGCCTAACGATAGTTTCTGACAACAAACTGATATTTATTCGGATCCGCTATCAATATTAGTCTTTGGACTACATCATATTAAGTGGAGACGTGCGCACGCTGGCCGTCGAATTTGCGACGAGGCGATTAAGAAAGACCTCGAAGGACAACGTGTGTGTATGATATTTTGCGGCAAAGCTAGGTTAAAATTTTACAGAGACATTCTGGTTGTTCAATTAAGCATACGCGGAGGCCTGTATGATCCGAACGATTATTTTAAGCATTCTCAGGGGGGGTAAAAACAATGGTCAGTGAAGATCAAAGAAATGTCGAAGATCATGACAAGAGAGCTCGTGATGTGGTAATTGTAAATCATCGTTTCACTGCCGAGACTTTCTCATACTAAGCGCATCCACACAAGATCGTAAAATTAAATTTTGATAGAAAACTTAAATGTATCGTATCACTGAAAAATTCTTTCTGCGTTTGTTGACTGACGCAATGAAACCCGTCTTGAAACCGGTCAACAACTGCGTACCAATGCAAATATTAATGACAACTTTGGAATGCAACGGGAATTACTCTGTAAATAGTTTACAAAGTTAGCAGCAAAATTGTAAACACACACGTTAGGTTAAGATCTTCATTCTCAGTTTGTTATAAATCCTTCGGACGGTGTGTACCCGTGCCCACTACAGCGCATGTAGCTGGAAGACTGATGATCATGACGGGACGGAGAAAACTGCATTCCGGCATCGAAAACTTTCGTTAGCAGCACTTAATTGTGCAGCTCGCTCTGTGCGTTAGTTGACGTACTACACAAATAGTTCGTTTTTTTTTTATAACACACTTCGTATATGTTTCACTTGACTGTTGTGCAGTGTGCAGCGTAACATTTTATGTCGTGAATACATGCGGTTACGAAACGTGCGTACGGAGTGTTCCACAGCTGACTCAAGACGTCTAACTTTGACGGGTTGGCGATTGCAAATTCTATTATTACTGAAGGAACTATATGTGGAATACTGAGTGGACATTGAAAAGGAAAGCTAGACAAGAGATATATATCAAATTCTACAAGACAATGGCAGTACCAGCACTGCTGTATGGATGCGAGACCTGGACTATAAGGAAGAAAGACTGGTACCAATTAAAAGCTGCAGAAGTGAGCAGTTTGAGATCCTCAAAGAGATATACGCGACCTGATCATATAAGAAACGAGTATTCTATACGAGAAGTTGATATGGTTTCCTTAAATTCCTGAACTCATTTAGAATTTTAGAAATTGCTGGAAACAACATCTAGAAAGAATGAATCATACTCGCTTTCGGAAGTTGGCTTACGATTATGAGCCGTTTGGAAGAAGATCTGTACGCAGGCCAGTCACAAGATGGCGGGAGTCATGAGGTCGGGACCGAAGGAATCCTATCCATGAAGTGATGATGCCAGGTAACAACGATACACGTAGCCAAAGGTGCAACGAAGTTAGGTTTTGATCGCTGAAACTCCTTCATATTGATAAATTGAAAACAAATATCAAACTTAAAAAATGTGCCATTAAAAATGAATGGAAGTTCTTAAACTTTTACGGCCGGCTTCAAATTTGTCGAAATTATTATTATCAGCCGGGCTGTTAGGCCTGGGTCCACAGTTGTTGCTATTGACATACGTTTTGACCCCACCATCGGAGGCCATCATCTGTGTCTAGGTTGGCACGGTGTCTGCCAATTTACCTCATAGATGAGGTAGAGACTATGTTAAATAGAGAATACACAGCATTACACGACATTCTACGTGTTTCCTTTCTATTCCAGCGGAGCCCGGCTATAATGTGTGTGTGCGTACATATTGCCGCTACTTTGAGATGAAGGACAATTACTTGACACTTGTTTGGAGTCCGTAGCCGAGGCTGTTCCAGATTTCACAGGTCCGCGAGCACCGTTTTCAAGGCAGCAAGAAATTACGCTCTAGTGTTTTCTAGCAGAGTTGACGCGTGGTATGGATTATCTGGAATCTCAGCAAGGTATTCTAAAGTTTTAGAGGCATTCAGTTACTCTTAGTTTCCGTTTAAGTGGCGATTCATTCAAGGGCGATTTGAGTTTACTTCGGGCGATTGGTTTATTCTGTGCGTTCAACTGGTTATTAGTGAAAAGTGATTATTGTCACTATTAGTTGACAATATTACTGCATGTAGATAAATTAAATAGAATTATTGTACGAGTATAATCTTGTTGAATAGCGTGTTGATTACAAGCTGTTAATTGTGATAATTAAACCTGGTTTTTAGTGACTTTGTTGTTAGACCGTCGTAACAATATTCTCTACCTTATTTCTGAGGTGAATTGGCGGACACCGTGCCAACCTAGACACTGATGATGGCATCCGATGGTACGATGATTTGATGATGATTCGATGGTGGTCCGATTTGATGATGACATTTATCAAATACGATTATTGATAGAGGTACGGACATCTGAGAAACGGGACTAACATTTATATGGGGAAGATAAACATTACAGACCCCCCCCCCTTATTACTGTTGTAGCAGACCTCCGGCACGTCATCCAAACATCTTATCCTATGTCGGCCCCTCCTTCTGCTTTTATAGGCATGCGCCCTCAGGATTTTCTTTACCATACGCTGATCATCCGTCCGCTCTAGTTAACCTAACCATTGTATCCGTTGAGACTTTACGAATCTTAAATATGCCCCAACGCTTCAGTAGCACATCTATCTCCTGGTTATTTCTTATTCTTCATTCATCATCTTCTTTAACCGGGCAATAAACACGTCTCACAGTCCTTCTTTCAAACCTTCTTAGTGTTATTTAGATTAAAACTAACTCCCGTGCTGTTTGGCCGTAATCCAAGGTTTCCGACAAAACCAGACGTTTTGGCAGCACCACTGACTGCCATCTTCAGTGGAAGAAACGAGTCAACGCTAACGTGGATGTAGTACTGTGGTTAAGGCTGGAGATGTCCCGTGAACAACAAATCGCTAGCGGGACACAGCTCCAGCCTTAACCAAAGTGCTTTGGTCCTAACGTACTACATTCACATTAGTGTTGACTCGTTTCTTCCACTGAAGATGGTAGTCAGTGGTGCTGCCGAAACGTCTGGTTTTGTCGGAACCCTTAGACTACGGCCAAACAGCCCGGGAGTTAGTTTTAATTTCAATGACACCGGCCGTGTAAGCCTTCGTACAACTTCTTAGTGTTACTTGATCCTTTTTTGCCAATGTCCATGTCTCGCCTCCATACGTAACAACCGGTCTGATAAGTGTCTTATACATTTTTATTTTTGTATTGCGACTAATGAGTTTGCTTCTCAATATTATACAGCTAGCGTACTAGGCTTCATCCTGCTATTTGTATCCTGTCATGTATTGTCGTGTTTATGGAGACTTCATTGTATATCATGTTACCCAAGTACCTGGATTTATTAACTGCATCCTCCAATTAATTGTCCTCATTCTGAAAATGGTTGTGACAGTTTGACAAATTTTATCTTACCCCTCATATTCTACATGCAGACATGATGTTCTGTCTACCAAAAACAAATGTTTGGGGTTACTTAAAAGTTTTCATAAACTCCAGACTCTTATTTGTATATTATTTTTGCGTGACATACCGTATATTCCCAGTTGCCCCTATTCAGTGCCAACAAAGCCTGGTCATCGGTATGTTGTAACGTATATATTTTTAATAACTAATCCGTATATCCGTATGTTGAATCTTGGACTTTGACTGAAGCCACAACTAAAAAATTGGAATCTTCCGAAATGTGGCTTTACCGTAGGGTACTGAGCATTTCATGGAGAGCACATATAACTGATGTTAAAGTTCTTAGAAAGGTGAAGGAATATAGGGAAGTTATTAACACAGTAAAGATAAGAAAGCTTCAGTAACTGGAACATCTCATGAGAATTTTACTTATTGCAGTCCATACTACAGGAAAAAGTACTTGCAAAGAGACGAGATGGGCGACCGTGAATGTCATGGGTGAGACATTTAAGGACCTGGTTTGGCGTGAATACAACTGACTTATTCCGTGCAGCAGTGCAGAAAGTTAAAATAGTCTGTATGATATCCAACACCCGAATCGGATATGAACTATCAAAGAATATATCCTACCTTTCTTTTATACTTCGTTAAGGTAGCTTGTACAGAGATTGCAAAAAGCGTATGCAGCCTGTCACACCTCTTCCCAAGTCCACTACTTGATAAATCCTAATTGAAACTCGTTAAAATATTTTATTTTACAAGTTCTTAAGCTTTCGCGGTCGGCTTTAACACTGTTGAAATTATTATTATCAGTCGGGCTGTTAGGCCGTAATCCACATTGTCGTTATTGACAGACGTTTGGCCCCACCATCGGACGTTATCCTCACTGTTTAGATTGCCACGGTGTCCACCAATTCACCTAAAAGATGAAGTGGAGACTGTGTTTCGCCTGGTGAAAACTCCATAAAAGTGGGCCTTCTCAGACAAAACACAAAGGGACTTTCCCACATCGCTGAGGTGAATTGCCGAACACCATGCCTCTAAGGATGGCCTCCAATGGTAGGGCCGAAACGTCTGTCAATACCGATAACTGTAAACTATCAGCCTAACAACCCTGCGGATAATTATAATTTCAAAAATATTTTATTTTGCTTGCTGAAATAAAGTAAAAATGTTTCAGTTTAAAATTACACCGTATTATTTAAAATTTGATAGAAATATTACAATACATTTTGTAGTAGTGTATCTCGTCACAGTCCACTGATGACACACAATACGAATTATATGGTCTGAAATTGTCTTCAGTCTCCGCAGCATAACTGAGTGAGAACTAACGCAGATGTTGGCCTACTTAAACGCCCAGAACAATGAGTGAGCACTCAGAGTATAGCCGCAGGGGTGCATTAAAAAAGCAAAGCTTCTTCTTCAAGAGAGCAGATCGTGCTCAAGTAACCATAGTCTTACTGCATACGTACGTATTACAAGTGTTGGAAAACAAGTGTTGAACGCAAAACGTGCTAATGATATGAATATTTCTATGAAAAATTATGAAGGAATGGAATTATTGGAGGCTATTTTTATTTAATGTTCACATTGTGTTCCATTATTTATTAATTCAAAGATACTTTTAAGTGTATATATAAATTTAAAGGGGAATATGAACAAACGTGGATACTAATTAAGGGGGCCTACGAATAAAATTGTGTTTGGTTGAATAAAAGTTAAATTTGCCTAATTAATATAACACAATATTATGTAGCCAAGTTCTTTAATTCGATGAAACCACTTCTTCAGACAGCTTTGCACATTTTCTTCTTTTCTATTTTTTCAGTAGGCCTTCACTTTTCACTTAAGATTTCTCTACTTTCGACCCCAGACTTGGTTTAGCCTTCGTTTATCAGCTAATATGAAAATGGTCTCAGATTTTAATTAAAAATACAAACGAATTTACAAAAATATTGTAGATATTACAGTATTTACACTATGATCAACAAAAATTGAAAAAATTAAAAAGTATATAGTGTGTATATATATATATATATATTAAATATATATATCAAATTTATTTAAAATTTATGAATTCTTTACCACAAGATGATTTTTTCGCTTATTTGGTAGCCTACATGTTTCCGAAAGCGTATTGTTCTCATCATCAGCCTTCCTGATTTTATACTTTGTACAGTATTTTTGTTTTGGTTGGTTGTTGTAATGGTTTTCGGTTGGTTTTTGGTATTTTATACTGGTGTTATTGTGTGTGATTGTGGTATATATATTAGCTTTATGAGTATTTTCGATGTTGAATGCTTTGAAAAAATTGTGTCATGTGTTGTATTGATTTGTATGTGTTTAATACATACCACACAATAATAAAACACATTCCACACAAAGGTACCATAATAAACAGATGGGAAAACTTACAAATATAAAACAGAAAACACGTTTTTCATTCCTGAATAAAAACAAATCGATGCAAAACATGACACAATTTTCAAAGCACTCAACATCGAAAATACTCCAAAAGCTAATATATACACCACAATTACACACAATAACACCATTATAAAAAACCAAAAACCAACAGGACCCCATAACAACAACCAAACAAAACACAAATACTCCACAAGACATAAAATCAGGAAGGTTGGGGATGGGAACAATACGCTTCCCGAAACATGTAACAGATAAGGCAATAAAACATCTTGAGGTAAAGAATTTATAAATAAATAAATTATATATGCATCAAGAAATAGACTGTAGCAAAGTGTTTAAATATATATATATATATATATATATATATATATATATATATATATATCATACAGTATAATAATATTAACAAAATATAGAGAAACATAATGCCATCCCTAGTAGCAAAAATTGCTGTTTTGTGTGTGTGTGTGTGTGTGTGTGTGTGTGTGTGTGTGTGTGTGTGTGTGTGTGTGTGTGTGTGTGTGTGTGTGTGTGTGTGTGTGTGTGTGTGTGTGTGTGTGTGTGTGTGTGTGTGTGTGTGTGTGTGTGTGTGTGTGTGTGTGTGTGTGTAAGGCTAATGCGTTCAGTGAAACATGAAATTCAGATTAATTGGGTCACTTCACCCCGTTTCATTTTTCTTCTCAATCGCTCTCTCTCTCTCTCTCCTCTCTTGTTGTGTCTCCTTCCCTCCTTGCTGCTGCTGCTGCTCCTGCATGTTTTGCTGACCTGCACACGTCTCTGTTGCGCGCGCACGCGCACGCGCACGCACGCACAAACGCTGTTGTACACACTAGGTTTCGTACTGTCGCGTTTTGTTGTAACAACAGCGAGAGAGAGAGAGAGAGAGAGAGAGAGAGAGAGAGAGAGAGAGAGAGAGTGAGTGAGAGATTGAGAGAGGAAACATTCGGGAACAAGTAATCCGGTTTGTATTTATTTTTGACGGGAAAAGCAAAACGTTGCTGTATTGTAATTCAACTGATTGTGTGTGTGTGTGTGTGTGTGTGTGTGTGTGCGTGTGCGTGCGTATGCGTGCGTGTGTTCCCACCAGCGCAACATCGCAATATCTGTTTTTGCGATTAACATTTATTTTACTTGTACCATTTATTTTGTTATTTTTCAATTTGTATCGGCCATGTGAGTACCACATGCCAATTTCAATTCCTTTCTTTTCTCTAATATTATTTCATATTTTCACTATGTCTCTTCTTCCTGTATTCAGTCCACTTTGAACCGGCGTTTTTCTCTCTCCTACCATGGACTCCTTCCATTTTTAACACTTTTGCTCGAAAAACGTCTCTTTCAATAGCTCCTTCCGCGTTTACATTAATTTTTTCTAAATACTTTTTGACTTCTTTAAGCCAGCTTGATGTTGACTTCTTTCCCCCCAGATATTTGAAGATCTGTTTTGTTAACCTATTGTCGTCCATTCTATATTATAAATGTAAAACAATACTAGTTTTTCTCCACTGTTTCTGTTATATTTTCTATACTTTCATATATCTCAATTACTATTTATTTTATTTTATTTTAAAATATGTTACTAAAATCAATCTACTCTATCGCTTTGCTCTCTGCTAGTAGTCCACTGCTCATGAGTAATCAGGGTTTTTTTAAAAGTAAACTGAAATTATGTAAAGACTCAGTATAGGCCTACTACGAGGGTCAGTTGAAAAGTTCACTGAGCGACATCTGTAGCTTTGCGCTAGAACTAAAATTTTTCGGCTGACGTAAGATTCATATTTCTTGTAAACACCTGTCAATTTCCAAATCTACCCGCCAATTTGCTACTCATTGTTTACCAGCTGTTGGAAATTTGCCTGTCACGCGTGTTTTGAAATGTGGGCAAAACATGGTGCTGTGATTGAATTGCTCATTAAGAAATGTCCAGCGGCAATGGAACTTAACAAAAAAAGGTAAATATGTAATATGCTACGCCTTCAAAAACAACGATATGTAAGCGAGTACTCGAATTTAAACGTGGTCGTGCGGCCATTGATGATGGTCCGTGGAGGGAGGGATTGCCCAAAAACGTGCAATCATTCCAGACACAATTTAAAAATTTCATACACCATATTGGAAGACCGGCGATTGAGAATGGATGACATTGCTGAGATCATAGGCGTTTCGCATGAGTGTGTGTATTATATTTTAACTGAACAACTTGCAAAAGTTGTGTAAGCTGGGTGCCGCGTTTTGAGTTGTCCGCTTTTGAGGCGTCCGCGCGGGCATCACCTTCACAGTTGGTACGACTACGTTCAAACTCCAGTGCTCACTTACAAACGATGGTTTTTAAATGTGCAGCATCTCCTATCACGCAAATGTAGACATTTCGTTAAAACATTTTGTTGTAGACTTACATTGGCATTAGACCATTTTTAACAAAGAATTCGTGTTTTTGTCCATTTTTCAAAACACACCTGACACGTAAATTTCAAACACCTGGTAAGTAATGACAGACATATTTCGAAAATTAACAGACGTTTATATGAAAAATAAATTTAAAATCACACAACACATTTTAGCCTATATGTCGCTCCGAGAACTTTTCAAGTAGCCCTCGTATTTTGTAGCGACATTCATTATTTGAATCCACCACTCTACGCGGATGATAAAGTCATTATTCAAGAACAGAAAGCCCGTTTCGATGATCTGGTAAGAAACTGGAAACAACTAGTGAACCGTGGTCTTAAGACATCACGAGAGACATATTTGAATGCTCTGTTGTTTGTAACCGACTTGTTTGTAATTCAGAAAAAGAGAATCTGGTTCACAAAAATCAGTTTTTGCCGTCTCGTTGAGATCAATCAAGAATACAGGCGTCAGAAATAATGTTTCTACGAAAATTTACATTCTGCATTTGATTAGACAAGCTAAGAAATGAGAATATAAAACAAGGTTATATGTATAAGGATATATTACACCAACTAGTTATAAAGAATGTGTTAGCGGGTGAACATATGTGTTAAGGGTGTGCATATTGAAATATGTGTGGCGTATGACTGCCGGGGGGGGGGGTGGAGAAGCTAGTATAGGGAGGGCCAAGTGACTGTAAAAACTAAGTGTAATAGGGATGAAAATTCTAAAGGTACGATTTCGAACCATGCTGCCATGGCAGCTCGCTGCCGCTGCCAAGGCCGCGCGCTGCCTTGGCGGCGAACGATCCACTACTGCTCCAATGCATTTTAGTAGGGATACTTTTCGAACTCCGCCGCCGCCGCCTAAGCAGCGCTGCCAGTCCGTCGCCGCCTTTGCAGCGGCGCTGCCGGGCGGCGTCAGGAGCGGTCTGGCAGCTTGGCGGCGTGCAGCACATGCATTCAGTATGTCTTTTTTACCTTCTAGTGATGAAAAACTTGTGGATTAAGCTCTTAGAAAAGAGAGAAGATCAACGAGAAAAGGATATGAAGAATCTGACCAAATTCAATTCCGCGATAGAAACCCGTTAAATCAGTGCTGAGTAGCCTACCTCCTTTACAAAAAAAATCCGACATTTTCAAAACTTTAACAAAGTTTGAACTTCAAAATGCCGAAATCAATTCTTTATCTACTCAAGGGACTGAGGAATCGATGCCAATCAATTTGCCAGCGAGTACCGTATGATCACATGATAGCACCAAACATGACTTTTCTGGTGCAGATAAAGCTCTAAGTCTGGAAAATCTAACAAATGTATACTTTATTTAGACTATACACATTACGAAATGCAATAAACATATGAAGCCTTGTATATTTTTTTAATAATAAAATTGATACTTAATTGTGTGCATTTTAACCGGATATGAATAGAAAGTGGAAAACGTGTGTTGTGTATGAAGATCATGCCAAACTCAAGTCCCTAATGTCAAATACCTTACAAACATACAGTGAAAGTCGTGTCTCTCTTGTGTTTACTAAATTAAGGAACCTCTTCAAATTTGTGCAGCAATCACAGATAATTGCAGTCTAGTCCACCATCCATCCATCCATCCATACATACATAGGCCTACATACTTACTACACACAGAGTCGAATGAAAAGCTGCGTACGTATACTACCTACACATGTAGGCCTACATACTTGCATTACTTGTCGAATATCGGTTTAAAAGTTTACTTTTTTTAGGACGTTTATTTACCGTAGGGTTATGAAAAGTTTCTATTGGGCACTAATACACTGTCGTGTTGTAGAAGGCTTCATGTCTTGAGCAACCAAACTCAGCACCATACCGACTAATTATAATTGAGTTTGCAGTATTGTCTAAATACGAGATCTTCATCCCACTGAAATTTCCTTTCTACCAATATTTTAAAACATCCTTCTTCTTATTCACGACTTTTGAAGACATCTTTGGTGGCTTTCCTTTTCCGTTTGTGGATAAATAACGCTATCATTAGCAAAGTGTCGTCGTCTTCTTCTCCTTGCAGTAGGCCTACTTTCATTAATTGTAGTTTCTTAAAAGCAATGAATGAACCAAAGTATGTACTGGTACTGTATTAATGTCGGTATGAACTACTTAATAAGCGAAATATGAATGTAGTATCACCTTCCCTCAGACAGCGCTGCCGCCGCTTTGGCAGTGACAAACGAAATCACCAAAACCGCCGTGGCAGCGCCGCCAATGCTGCTCCGTCCTGGCAGCGGGAGCGAGCTGCCTTGTCGGCGAGTTTCGAAATTGTACCTTAAGACTGACTAAACTAAACTAAATAACAACTTTTAACAAAGGAGATTTAAAATAAAACAACCGACATCGATCGCCGAGGACAGGGAAAAATGGAGGCGGATGATTATGGAGGCTAAGGTTCAACTCCGAACTGTGACACCATAGAAGAACAAAGGAGATACAAACAATTCTGTCTGTCCATTTGTTAAATTTTTGTTACATCCTTTTTTGTTGCTTTCTTAATTTTTAAAATTTCCAATACATCCATTTGTTTTCTATTTTCAATGCCTAGTATTATGTATTTTGTGTCTAAACAGTGGTTGTGTTTCAAGAATGACCCGTGAAACCCGTATTTCTATATCATTTAAAATCGCTTTTTTACGTTCAGAAATGCGATGTTTCAGAGCACGGCCACATTGCCAATATAAATAGCATCGGATTCTGCAGAATTTATTTGATAAATTCCATTTCCTACCAGTATGTTTGATTTTTCTTTATTGTTTAACAGTAAAGGAAAGATTACTTTCCTTACTGACACCATGTGAAGAGCACGCTATTTTTAACCTTTTATTAATTTTATCTAATCTAAATGGAATGTAATTTGTTAAAACTTTTATTATCCTTACCCATCTCAATGGAAAAAATTTCTTTTAAGATCGTTTTCTTGTTTTTTAAATTTTAAGTGTCTATTATTCTTTTGTCATAACGTTTATTTTATGTTATGTTTGCTACGCGTATTATATCAAATTCTTTATTATATTTTTCCGTAAATAAGAAACTGTCAAAAGGCGATTAAGTATTTCATGAAATTAAGCAGTTTTTTTTTTAATTTCTTTGTACTCTAACACATTCTTTGTATTCAGTTGTTCTTAGCATCTCTTTGAGAAACAGCATAATGGACTGAAACAATTGTCACAGTTTTAGAATAAATTGTGAAACCACCAAGCCTTTGCAGTTTTTTAAACCTCTGTACTTCATGTGTTTCGCCAAGTGACCAACGAGTCTTCAATAAATATTATAGTACTAGCACCTGTTTGTTATGATAATTTCATGTATTTAAAATTGTAAATTAATCTATTTCATTTCAGTATCAGCCAATTGAATTGTGTTGCAAGTGCATGTAACAATGTGTACAATGGAGTTTACGTGCTTGCAGACAGACAATAATAAAGTATTCTAAACACACACACACACACACACACACACACACACACACACACACACACACACACACACACACACACACACACACACACACACACACACACACATACACACACACGCAAATCAGTTTATACGTTAACAGGGAAATGATATTAAATTTCTCACTCCGCCGCTGATACAGTGAGCTGCACATTGTTACCCGCATAGAATAGAAGAATCACTTCACTGTATGATGTTGATAATATTAAACAAATATGTGTGGATATATCTTTGTGGTGGTGTCAGCATTTTGTTTGATATTGCAAAACCGCTGAATCTTTATTTCCCCCATGTGTGGTGTGCTTTGCTGGCGGAATCTCGCGCGCACAACCTTATCCTCATTTTGTTCTTTGATACTGTAAAACTTTGCTGTAACCCGATTTTTAAACAAAAATTATAAAAATATACTAAATTTTCCTACCAATAAATACGACTGGTAAACATGAAACTATTTGTTTTTTTATTAAAATATTTTTTTAAACGCCATACTATGTGTTGTACTTTCAAACTGGAATGACATCCATTTTTAATCCATGTAACAACAGTGTTTTTAATTCAGACTAGGCTACTATAAAAGGTTTAGGTATCCCAAAACCTTACCTGTTGACAGTATGTGGTGAGTAGGTAGTTCCCAATGCTGTGAATGTATTGAACATTGTAAACTGGAATAATGGGAATAAAGATATTAAGATATTAAAACAAAACTGAGTATGTAATAGATATGTAAAGTGTGCGTGTGCGTGTGTGTGTGTGTGTGTGTGTGCCCGCGCGTGCAGTGCGTCTGCGCGTGTATGAAGTTGAATTTCTATGTAGATATAACTGACACAATGGAGTGTAGTCTGCGTTACAACTAGGAGAAGAACTTTCAATTATTGTAAGTGGCTTCTTGAGATCAAGCAGAGCCCAACAGCACTTAAGTAATTAAAGCAAAGTAAGAACATGTGGTGTGAGGTATTTATTCCGATGCAAACAACAGACTACCGGAGTGATATAAATAAGATTAGGTTTACCGCACTCTGAATCACTCAAGAAAACAGTATTTTAAAGTACAATTTAATTTTTTTAACCAAACACGAAACAACTAACAACAAGGGTTGTAATGATTATGTGGTGTATAATAATATACACACACGTATTGTTTACTAATGGTACCTATAATCTCAATTTTCTATTGTGGTGTATTCATTGTTCATAGCCTAAAGACACCATGCATATGATTTATAATAAAATTTTAACTACTCGCTTTCTTAAATTCTAACGATTTCGGTCATAGAACATCGTCAGGATGGTCTGACAACACTGTGCACTCGTGGTCACGATATTATAAAACGGTTACTATTTACAAAAAACGAATTCGTAAACGCTGATTAGTGATCGTGAAACGTACGTTTGTGTCCAAAGTTTCTCGAGAACTGATTTTGTTACGGATTGTTTATGTTTACATTCAGGTCTAATATATTATATTACTGTATGTTGATTTTCATTTCGTCGCAATATCTCAAATGTGTTACGATTTTTGAATTCCGTCATGATGTTCAATATATTTTCGTGGTCCTCTTCTTTTAAATATTTGTATATTCGGTTTTGTTCATATACATTAGATTTTATTTCATCATTCATATTTTCAATACCGTTAAATATTGCTGTATTGGACCATAATCAAAATCAGTTCTGGAGAAACTTTCGACACAAACGTACGTTTCACGATTATTAATCAGTGTTTACGAATTCTTTTATTGTAAATAGTAACTGTTTTACGATATTGTGACTGCATGCTTTACGATATTATTATAAACCATATGCATGGTAACTTTAGGTTATGAGCAACGAATACATCGCAATAGAAGAACAAGGATTTTGAAATAGATTTCATTTCGTTTAATGTTTGGAAGATTCTCAGTAATAATATTAAAAATAACAACCTAGATACTAAGAATAACGTAATATTGATCATAATAGCGCACACTGATCATATATCAGATCACAATTAGAAAATCAGGAACAGTTCTCATAGATTTAATATTTACTTTACTGACTGACAGAAATTGATACATGTTGACTTTTGTCTAGATGATCAACAAAAGCCTAACACTTAGTAGTTTTAATTTAGCTACACATAAAACGGTTAATTAACAAAAACTATTTTTATACGACCGCACGGAATGTATGGTGTTAAGATATCATTTTAAGTAAATTATACAATTCATAATTATCCAGTAACGGATATACTTTAACGGATATCCATATAAAATATATACTTTTTTGTTCCAAACAGTACACCACACGCTTTAGTTAAACCGTATACACTAAATTCAACCCTCCACCGCTCAATATTGTAACAAGACATATGACCCCAATATTTAAGTAACCAAAATATTAACACATGTCATAATAATTGAGTCAACAAGACACAACAAGTATTTAAGCTAAAATGCCAAGAATGAAACTACATGAGCAACTCATCAAGAAGAATAAACTCACATCACAGGAGTTAATAAAATTTAATGGTAAATAACAATAACAATAATATATAAGAAGAAAGAAGATACAGCAAACAGTGATAATACCACAGGAACCAATAACCCAATAGATTCGGTCAGTAAGGAACAAATGAAAACAAGGAAGAAACATACTACGAGAAAGACACGTAACAACCATGGCATAAAATATAGATTCCAAGAGACCAGTCAACTATAGATTAACATCTTACCCGTATAAATAATAACTGAAGAACTTACAGATTGAAAATATAGAAAATAATTCACTAACTTAGATGACCCATATAAAACTAATAATATTGTAAATGAGTAGGACATCCTATATTAGACAAAGAGTGGAAGTAACAATGATTTTAACGTAAAAAAAGGTGTAAATAAAAGCATAATGACATATTATGCACATCAATGTAATATAAAGTGTAACAAGACCTGTAAGCTGTAGTTACAAATAAAAGAAAGAAAAAATTTTATTTAAAAAAAATGTTTTGAAAAAAAAATTTTATGTTTGTTTGTTGTGTATATAATTTAGAATTAATCCTGGTTTTATGTTTAGTCAAATTTTTAAAATTCTGTAAGGTACTTTTGGTTTAATTTGCACTTCAGGTAGAGCTTAACAAAATCTGGAGTTAATCAGATTATCTCCTTTCAGCAATCGATTAGTGATCTTCAGTGCTGCTCCAGTATCTCACCTTTCGTTAATAATTCTCGTTTTCCAGGAAGTCTCGTGGTTAATTAAACACTTAAAGTAAAATGTGAAATAATTGTATAATTCACACAGTTGAAATAAATTGATTTATTGACAGTTATTAATAATAATCGATTTTAAATCGATTTAGAGCAATTGTTCGACTCCGTCACAGGTATATATCGATATGTGAATACAGGTTAAAATTTTATATGATTATTAAAAAAGGTTCTTTCAACGATTATTTTATAATAGTCAGAGAAGGGCAGGACTAGAAAGTATAACATTTACAAGAAATAATCTTAAATAATTAATATTTAACAATTGTGAATAATATATAAAATGTTTAACATATTTGAATTCTTAAACCAATGATGCAGGCTATTAGATCAGTCAAAGGTTGCAGTGCATGTTGGGACCATCATGGCGGCTAGCTGAATTGATGAGGTTATACGTAATTTTGTCACAGGAAAATCTCACAATAAATTCACCTTTATAATTGTTTTAAAGATCTCCGAAATTGTGTATACTGTCTAGTATGTTGTTAGTGTGTTGGTATTCTGGATGAGTGTTCAGTGTCCACTGGTGTTAATTGTTTTCTATGAGAGGTGTTCACTTTATGTCTGTTCGTGACGACGAATTGTTAATCTGTTGTAGAGTGACTTATTAATATTATGTAGTTTCAATGTTTTAAATCACTTGTATTATGTGGTGTATTGTTCGTTTTCACTGTTGTCGTGGATTATTTCATTAGTTTTAACTCGAAAAGTGTTAATTTATGTAACTCCCGTTTTCCACTGATTTTAGGCTTTAACCTACACACTCCATTTTACGGTTTTAAGAACGCGATTCCGCATCGACTGTCTCGTTTGAATGTTAACAAAGAACTAAAGAACTTCCTCCACCTTAGTAAATATCTTGCCAAGTTAATATTGGAAAAGTATTGTTAAAATAATTTTCACTTCCCATGTACATAATTCCAAAGTACATTATATATAGAATAATTTTAGTTTATAGTTCGCTTTCATGAACTATTAACCATATAATTGGTTTATTTATCTCATTCTGTTTAATTTGATATGTCATAATCCATATTTGTTGAGATTTTTGTTAAAATTACCAAATTTCTCTCTTTTTGGAAATCTAGGCCCAAAAAACCTGTTTCCGTCCTTCCACACTTTTACTGCCATTTTAAGCGTTATTAATTTAATTATAATAAATTTCAAAAGGTCACAAATCCTGCCTTTCCTTAATTACTTATAAATTTAACATTTGAACTGTCTTTTAGTGATAATTTCTGAATTTACCATTCCTCTTTAAAAATAGTTATTTTATACATTTCAAAAATTTTCAATAATTTAAGATATTTTTCTATATTACCCTTTTAACTCATAGGTTCATTTACAGTAGTTGTTAATTGACCTACCTTACCTAAATCTTGTCAGTTTACATGGTTCATTGGTTAATTAACTGGTTTATATTAATTTTTGTGAATTCATTATTTGGCCTAGAATTTAGTATTTTACATGTATGGTTTTTTCAAATAAATTTAATTCTACTCCTCCTCTGAATCTTAATAGTTAACATGACAAAAAATAAAATTGTATACATAATTATAGAGATGTGTAGCATGTAATTCATGCTACTGTTACAAAAATAATAATTAACATTAATCAGCAGTCTTTAAAGTTGGACATATTTGCTGAAACTGTTTTGAACATACATTTAACTCATTTGTAAATTAATACAGCATCCATACTGAAACATTTTAATTTGTATGTATGCTGTGATAGTACTAATACAACTTACTCTAAACATATAAACCTTATTCAATTAGAACTCTTTTAAAAATATGGAGTTCATGGCTTTGAACAATATCAGCCATTTAAACTTCTTAATCCTATTAAAACTTAAACTATTTCCAGCACTTTCTGATTCTACTACTATTATCTAACATCCCCTTATACAGTAAACATTTCCACCCATACTTTAGTTGTTATTGTCATTCCTACGAATGTCTTGAGATAACACAGTGACCTTATTTAATGAAACATTGGAAATACCTTCCATTTTAATATTTCATTACTTCTTAATTATAAAATATAAAAGTTATTTCATAGCATATTGTTTAAGTTATAGTACACTACAACTTGAAGTTTATTACATTTCAAAACACTTACACTAGTACACTTTCTCTGTTGGTTCTGACTTATATTTGAGTTTTATTATTCTCAGACCAGACCTTTAGTCATAATGGACTGTGAAGATTTGTTTATTTTTTATCATATAATAACTTTAGTTGGTGCACTTCTTATCATACTACACAACACTTTTGTTTATAAATTATTACAATTTCATAAGGTTTTGGGATGTTATACTTTCTTTAATGGTATCAATTAGTTTGGGGTTTAATGGTAGTTAATAATAGGTTTTTATGGTGGTTCTTCCATCCTATTTCTTCCTTTCTTCTCGTCTTCCTTCTTGTGTTCATTCTTGGGTAAACCAAGGTACTCAGTGTTATCTTGTCTGATGGTTGGTTCGGAGTATCTTCTTTATTATCTGATACTGACTTTACTCTTCTTTCTTGGTTTCAGGGTATCTTGTTTATTACCTGATATTAAACTTTACTCTTCTTTCTTCTTGTGTTTGGGGTATTTTGTTTATCACCTACTCCTAATCTTATTCGTTTTTCTTGATTTTGGGGTATCTTGTTTATCTCCTGCTCCTTACCTCCTGGGTAATCTCCTGATTTTTTAATATGAGTTTTCTTTAATTTTTTTACTTTGACTTTTATGGTTGTATTTTTATTATATAATTATTGTGTTTCTTTTATAGTGGTGTTTTCCTTTGAAGTGAAATTGAATTTCATTTGACATTCTTTGAGTATATGTAATTTAATTATTTTTTATGATCTTAAATGAATTAATTATTGCTGGAATATCTGTCATGCTACAAAAGGAGAATTAAAATTGTCTCATAATTATAATAATTGTTAGATAAGTAACCAAAAAAATCATGTAAGATAGAAAAAAGAACTAAATAATGAATTACCAGTTGTCATTAATAACATTCGACTAAAAAAAACAAGGTTAAAAATTGTAAATTTGCATCAACTCAATACACGCATTGTTGCTACAAATAATAAAACCACATAACCTCGATACAGGTACTTTCCACCTAATTTCATATTTAATAGTAAGTAAAACATATCTAAACTAAAATATTTTGTACCCCAAATCAAGTATAAGTAATAAAGTTTCTACCAATACCAATATCAGATACCAAGAGTAATCTTTATCTAAGAATTCAAGTAAAGAAAGTGAACAAAACCAGCCACAATGAGATTCACTATGTGAAACATAGACAACACCACATTGTAATGCTAAATAGGAATAATAGAAGGATACCTATGTAATAAGTAAGGTATAAAATCACTATTATAATAGCATAAAAGAATTATAAGCAAGGACATACTGTGTAATAAGAATAAATAAGCACACCTGTCATAGGACACCAGATGTAACTACTATTATGCAATGCTATACGCTAAGGGACAGACTAGTGTGTTAAAAACACAAGACTAACTATCAATATACTACTACTAGTAAACTATTCTAACTAAATAATGGTCTGAAAAGACACTACATTCCCAAATAAGAGTTAAATTAAAGGTATTCTTCATAGTGCCATATAGAGGTCATATTAATGACAAAAATACCAAGGAATAACAATATATTCCAAAAATAAAAGGCAAACAGTAGTTGTAACAAATCAATGTTTACAACTGGGGCAATACAGAAGTTACCCAGATACTTTTATAATAAATAATTTGTAAATACAATTAATAGACTCTTAGGCTAAATGAATGGTAGCATAAGAACTATATTTTGTCAATAAATATAAGTAACAAATAAGTGAGAAGTGTTGAAGGACTTGGAAGACATGCTCACAAGGAGATATGATTGCCATTGGATTGCCAGTGAATAGTGTAATGTGATAATCTCAGACATTAACTCCCTTAATAATGAACGAAAGCACACCATGAGTAGACTCCAAATAAGGAGCCAAGTATTACCAATACAGTGATCAGCTTAGATTTTAAAATCTATGCCATAATAAGAAAGTTATTACAATTATAAAATATTTGTGTCAAATCGAGCAAATGTTTATAATCTCAAACCCAGACTCCCCACGCTAAGAACAACAATTAAAATATTGCGCGGAGGGGCTATGTACATCAAATTAAAGATCGTCAACCAATCAGATCCAAGAAATTAGCCAATTTTACAACGATCACAGGACGGAACGGCAGATTGAGATGCCATTTCGAGACACTTTTTAATCAGCTTTAGAGGAGAGCAGACGGCTACTCGACACCGCAAGGAAACAGCTGTTTACATAATTTGTGCGCGTCACCGTTGTCAACAAAGCAACATAACCTAATTTTGTGCCAACATAACTAGTATTGAAGATGCTTTAAGTGTAACAGTGCATTAATAATGATTGCTAAGTGTATAATCCATAGCAATTCCGGGATTTAAAAAAGGGAGTACAGTGACTTTCTCAAAATTAGTTAAGAATTTGAAAAGACGATATAATCGAACCACATTCTAATAATGTGTATAAATAAAGTATGTAGATTATGGTGCATTATTAATATTATCCCATCAACAGTACTAATGACAATCCTCAACTTAATTTGAATATTCTATTATTAAGAATTTTGCAAATAATTAATCATTTATTATGCATGAATACTTAGTGTGATATAACCACACCTGATTGAAGTTGTTGTTTAATAAACCTAGATCAGACTAACAAGGATTCATAAGTGACTGAGAATTGTCGACTGTCTGAAGCAATTAAGAAAGTTAAAGAAAAATGCAAATGCTATTTATGTTTGTAATTTTGGGAGAGTCTACTACTATTACTATTTAAATATTTATGTCTATTATGAATAAGAAACTAAGGTTGTTAAGCTATATAAATACTTACAAGTAAACAATTACCGTTTATAGAGTCAAATGATGATTCAGATGTTTCATTCAGCAACACTGTTTCAACATATTATTTTATTGTTCACATTTTAGATGTTTTATCAAGAGTTATTTTAACGTTAACAAACGTTCTTTAAATCATTTATTGTCGGTTGACTAAGAATTTAGTTAACCTAGAATGTCCAAAGCAGGCATGGTTATAATTTTAAATATTAAATATTAAGAGATGATTGAGTTGTAATCATCCTCAAACTGCCTAATAACGGTAGAGTAAAAGTTCTAGTTAATAATTTGGTATTCTGTAAGCTAAAAGAACCCACATATGAATTAATTTATATAACTAAAAAGAATTTTAATCACGTACTGACGTTGTAAATAAGTTTTACAACCTTGAGACAATTTTTATGAAACAAACAACTAATGTTATTTAATTTTGAACTAAAATTGTTAATTATACTTTAGATCATTAAAAAGAAATGTTAAAAAGAAAAATTATCATTTTATACGAGGAAACGGAGTCAGTTAGTTAATTTCAGTAGACTAGGTTTTTCAGAATAGGTGAACGACTCTTATTGGATAGCCCGACACGCAGCGGCGAATTTGAATACGGTAAGTCAATCTACAGATTAGATTGCTACATCGACCCTGCAAGATCGGCAAGACTCACTACAAGTAAGTGATAATTTCTTTCCAAATATTTATGCTTTCAGCGAAGAATCTACGTCACCCATTCGCCTAGTCGACGGAAGAATAACAAATTAACCGAAGTATAAAAGACTTCGCTAACTAACTTCCAGTGCATTCATCGGATCTATTTACATTGGATTCAATGAACGATTGAATTGAATTGAATAAATCAATAAAAATAAATGAACTAAAACTAAACTACAATACAAATTACAACCTCTAAACGGTTCTAAAACTCCGGTAACCGTTTACTTAAAAAGTGGCGCACAACGTAAGAGGCTTAAATTAGGTCACAACTAATAATAAATAAAACACCATAAACTCAGTTTTACCTAATTTCGCGCAAGCAGTTGCAGTACCAGAAGACTAGAACATGCAGATGGGAGCGACATCCAAGAAACGCGCAGCGGATTCGAAACCAGAAATCAACATGGACGAAAAGGAGGCGACGCCGGTAGAAGGCGTCGAAGCGAGATTACCTCCCATGGAACCTGAGAAACCCACACAAACAGGGGACGCGAACCTCATGGAAATTATGGGGAGTCTGTTGGAATGTCAGCAGAAAATGATGGAAGAAACCCTAAAGAAATACACGTAAGAACGCCGCCAGATAATGAATGAGGGTTTTAAGAAATTGAAGGAGGATTAAGCCAGAAACTAGATGACATGAATAAGAAACTAGATGATCAAATAAACGATATTAAAACGGAGATAGTAGAAATACCAAAAGATAAAAAACTTCGAATATTTGAATCAAATAGAAGTCAACGTTCATGGATTAAAGAAGAACCAAATAATTAAGAAAATGGAAGGGAAGAAGATGAAGGTATGAGGAATAATACGTCCTAAGAAAATTAAAATTACACAAGAAGTGTTAGGGATGACTCGGAGTGGTCTAATTAATCTACTTAATCTTCCAATTGTTGAACACAAAGAAGGAATTAATGTGAAGAATTACAGAAGGAACTTCATAAAGATGTTCGAAGAGGTTCACCGTGTGACGATGAGAAGAAAGATAACCAAGAAGGTGTTTAAATTAAATACACCTGAAAAAGAAATACTTCCGAAGAGATCAGAGATGTGAGTCAATAATCAAGGTACCTGGAACATATTTGGGTAACAAACCAGATGATGAAGTGATAGAAGTAGACCTTAAAATAAATGAAAATTTTATAGCGGCAAAATGAAAGAGCCGGATGATAGCGAGATACGTGACAAGGACAGAAATAAATCTGAACACAACGATAATCCGAACAACAAGGACAGATGAAGTAAGTGACTACGGATATACTGAATAAAGATACATCGAGAAAAGGGACGGATTTTTACGATACTGACCAACGCCAACCAAAAGAAGAAAAGGAATATATCTAAATAAATATAATAATATACTAAAAATAATGAAAATGAAACGGACCAATCTTAAGGGTAGAATCACAGACACACTGTCCAGAATAAATGTTAACCATCAAACATTTCGAGGAGAAGAGGAGAAAATCACCAAATAGTATTATATAGAGAAGGTTATAAGAAAGGGTATTGATCAAGAAGAAGAGAGAAAAAATCGATACGAAGATCATCTATCACAAAGAAAAATGGGAATAATACCTAGAAACTTATAGAAACCCAAACCCAGAGAAAGAAAGGGACATACAACCAGTCATCGATGAAGAGACACTATGCAGAACCAGCACTAATTTTATGAAGAAAAATATTCCAATAATGAAGAACAAGTAGTTACCAAAACTTGAAGTCATAATCAATAAGACCAGACATGAAATATGAAATCAACTAGTATTATTACAACTAATACAGTTACTAAGCATAAAATAGTAAAAGGAAGATCAATAAAAGGGAAAATAGATACAAATGAAAATCTATCAACAATATTGTTTCAAATAGAGCTAAAGAGAATAAAATAAAGTAGAAAAGAAAGAAGATATTATCAAATCTGAGCAGTAACTGCATGAGTAACCCCTGAATATTTTTTATTAGTCACACAACGACTACTTTAAGTTTTTATGTTTGCTTGTAGAGATAAGCTCCAACAACAATATACCTGAGCAGACGGTACGTCCCTCTGGACTCAGAAGATTTAGGATGGGCAGCAGAGTACGGAAGCCAAGAGTGCCCCTCTGACCTGTACCAACTACCACGTTAGGGAAATGATAGGGGATTAAATACTACAGAGAAATAAACCACCAAGCAAGAAGATAGTAAAACAGATCAAAGATATCAATGTATAAAGGATATGAAATAAAAGAAACAAGATGTGGAAGACGGAAGCTCATATAAAAAATAAACAATGTAACAGATAATTTCTCAAATCCCATAAAGGAATTATTCCAAATGATCTATTTTCGAGGGGGGACAATATGTAACAAGACATATGAGGTCAATATTTAAGTAACCAAAATATTAACACATGTCATAATAATTGAGTCAACAAGACACAACAAGTATTTAAGCTAAAATGCCAAGAATGAATCTACATCAGCAACTCATCAAGAAGAATAAACTCACAACACAGGAGTTAATAAAATGTAATGGTAAATAACAATAATAATAACATATAAGAAAAAAGAAGATACAGCAAATAGTGATAATACCACAGGAACCAATAACCCAATAGATTCGGTCAGTAAGGAACAAATGAAAACAAGGAAGAAACATACTACAAGAAAGACACCTAACAACCATGTCATAAAATATAGATTCCAAGAGCCAGTCCACTATAGATTAACATCTTACCCGTATAAATAATAACTGAAGAACTTACAGATTGAAAATATAGAAAATAATTGACTAACTTAGATGACCCATATAAAACTAATAATATTGTATATGAGTAGGACATCCTATATTAGACAAAGAGTGGAAGTAACAATGATGTTAACATTAAAGAAGATGTAAATAAAGAATAATGACATATTATGCACAGCATCAATGTAATATAAAGGAGAATTAAAACTGTCTCATAATTATAATAATTGTTAGTCAAGTAATCAAAAAACTCATGTAAGACAGAAAAAAGAACTAAATAATGAATTACCAGTTGTCATTAATAACATTAGACTAAAAAAAACAAGGTTAAAAAATGTAAATTTGCATCAACTCAATACACGCATTGTTGCTACAAATAATAAAACCACGTAACCTCGATACAGGTACTTTCCACCTAATTTCATATTTAATAGTAAGTAAAACATATCTAAACTAAAATATTTTGTACCCGAAATCAAGTAGAAGTAATAACGTTTCTACCAATACCAATATCAGATACCAAGAGTAATCTTTATCTAAGAATTCAAGTAAAGAAAGTGAACAAAACCAGCCAAAATGAGATTCACTATGTGAAACATAGACAACTCCACATTGTAATGCTAAATAGGAATAACAGAAGGATACCTATGTAATAAGTAAGGTATAAAATCACTAATATAATAGCATAAAAGAATTATAAGCAAGGACATAATGTGTAATAAGAATAAATAAGCACACCTGTCATATGACACCAGATGTAACTACTATTATGCAATGCTATACGCTAAGGGACAGACTAGTGTGTTAAAAACACAAGACTAACTATCAATATACTACTACTAGTAAACTATTCTAACTAAATAATGGTCTGAAAAGACACTACATTCCCAAATAAGAGTTAAATTAAAGGTATTCTTCGTAGTGCCATATAGAGGTCATATTAATGACAAAAATACCAAGGAATAACAATATATTCCAACAAAAAAAGGCAAACAGTAGTTGTAACAATTCAATGTTTACAACTGGGGCAATACAGAAGTTACCCAGATACCTTTTACAATAAATAATTTGTAAATACAATTAATAGACTCTTAGGCTAAATCAATGGTAGCATAAGAACTATATTTTGTCAATAAATATAAGTAACAAATAAGTGAGAAGTGCTGAAGGACTTGGAAGGCATGCTCACAAGGAGATATGATTGCCATTAAATAGTTTTAATTTAAGAATAAATAAAATTAATAGTGAATAGTGTAATGTGATAATCTCAGACATTAACTCCCTTAATAATGAACGAAAGCACACCATGAGTAGACTCCAAATAAAGAGCCAAGTATTACCAATACAGTGATCAGCTTAGATTTTAAATCTATGCCATAATAAGAAAGTTATTACAATTATAAAATATTTGTGTCAAATCGAGCAAATGTTTATAATCTCAAACCCAGACTCCCCACGCTAAGAACAAATCTTATGATGATTTGAATTCAAGAGAGACATCTCCAGTAATATTTTATTCAGCACATTGCTACGTGGGTTTGTCTTAACGTCGTGTTATAGAGCAGGCTACCACTATCTATGTCACGTTTATCGCAGTATGGTGGTATATGCAAATATGCACATCAAAGTATTGATTTCGAGTCGTCAGGTTAGGCTAGGCGCGTTAGGAAATGAATGCGGCGTCTCCCGAATGACGAGAAACCTACTTATACGGGCATCTACACTTCCACAGCAACAGACAATTTGTTACGTTTTAAATTTGCTTATACAATAATGTCAGTTATCTCTATTTAAAATATTTATCTAGCTCAGCTTTGACTCCTTTGGAAATTATGCTGTACTTTTAAATACCCATTGAATTATTACAACTGACAAGATTGACAATGATACAGACGACAGCCAAAGTCAATTTGCAAACGGGTATGATAGAAACTTTTAATGTCACGAGGAGGTTAAAACAGGGCGATGGGCTGGCACCAACCATGTTCAACTTGGCACATGAATATGTGATCAGAAAACTGTCAATTGATAGGAATTAAACAGTAGAACATAAAATAGTCCAGATCGTAGGATATGCAGATGATATTAATATTATGGCAAGATCCCAAGGAAGAGCAAAAGAGACCTTCCACGAACTCAAAGGTGAAGCAGAAGAGATAGGATTACAGGTTAACACAGATTAAACAAAGATTATGATCACAACTCGAAGGAAAACCAGAAAACCTGAACAGTTTGAAATCGTACCACTAAACCTGGAAATAATTAATCAGTTTAAAAATTTGGGATGTTGGATGGCAGAAGATAATGAAGAAATAAACGAAATAAGGAAAAGGATACAGGCCGCAAATAAAGAATGTGCTTCGTTGACAACTATATTCAAGACAAGGAATATCCATCATCAGTCCAAGGTCACAGTACATAAAGTTATGATTAGACTGGTGATAACATATGGCAGCGAGACTTGGGCTCTGGACAAACAAGCCGCTAATATAGTCAATACCTTTGAAAGGAGATTCCGGAGTCTGTGGGTCTAGGAATTGACTCTATAAAAAGCAACCTCCGTTTCATCTTCTAGAACACTAAACTAGAAATGTTTGAAACAGTACTTTGGACTAAGCTTATTGTTATTCAACCCTAGGCCTAACGTCTGGCTTCTTATATTTCTTGTATATTATGTTGTACAAGTATATTTTCTTCGCTCAAAAAAATTTCTTCTGCAAAGCTTGCCACGCAGTTCCATGTGTCCTCCCCTTCGACGATGTTATCGGTGGAGATGTTGTGCTTAATATCCTCATGGAACCATCTCCCGTGTCATGATTAAGTCTCATGAAAATAATATTTGTCGCACAGTACCATACATTTATGTTGTGACTATCCCAAAAAAATCTTAACATAATTTACAAATGGTAGAACACATAATTACGCATAACTTAGAATATTTGAAGAACAAAATTATGGTTATCGTATTAAATGACATTCTATTGACACAGACTTAAGAAAATAATTTTTTCTGCACTTTTGTTTCTGTTAGATCAGATCATACAGTGCACAGCAGCGTTGTTGAAACTACTTTCATGAACTATGACAGTTCAAAATAAGGAATCCCAGATTAGTTCGCAGTACACAGTGCTAATGCGTTCAGTGTAACATGAATTTCACATAATTTGACCTACTTTCGCGTTATTAGATCTCTCTCCTTCCCTCTCGCTCTCTCTCTCTCTCTCTCTCTCTCTCTCTCTCTCTCTCTCTCTCTCTTCCTAAAGTCATGTACTTGTCATTCTGTCTCTATTTCACTGTCTCCCGTCTCTCTTACAATCAGTCCGTCTCTTCCTCCCTTCCTTAATCTCATTCTTTTTCTCTCTATTCTTCAAGTGCCATCCATGTCCCCTAAGACGGTTGACAATCAACATGGCAATGAAAACTCTAGACACATAATGTCTTAATAAGATTATGGGTCGGCAGTTAAACTAGTCCATTAAAAATGTTTAACCAGGAATGCGCCTTCTTCCTGCGAATTTCCTTTCCCTAGGATTTTGCTGTGTATAATAACTTGTAGAATGTTATATTGTTACGCCATTTCATTTTCTCGGCTATCCCAGAAGAACCCAGCTGTAATGTGTGTGCGTATGTGACACTTATCCCAGAAGAACCCAGCTGTAATGTGTGTGCGTATGTGACACTTATCCCAGAAGAACCCAGCTGTAATGTGTGTGCGTATGTGACACTTATCCCAGAAGAACCCAGCTGTAATGTGTGTGCGTATGTGACACTTATCCCAGAAGAACCCAGCTGTAATGTGTGTGCGTATGTGACACTTATCCCAGAAGAACCCAGCTGTAATGTGTGTGCGTATGTGACACTTATCCCAGAAGAACCCAGCTGTAATGTGTGTGCGTATGTGACACTTATCCCAGAAGAACCCAGCTGTAATGTGTGTGCGTATGTGACACTTATCATGCGAGGCAGTGTTACGTAATACGCAACATGCTCGATAGTGATGTTTGACAAGCTTCTCAACTAGCCCAACGGTGCGTGTTTCTACCAAGGCCGCGCAGAAGTATCCTCTAGAATTTTCGGATGCTTGTTAAGGACGCATATTATGGAACCATGCAGCCTATAAAATAGCCCAAACCTGCCGCTTAGTTTTCAGTTACTGTGGGGCGATTTACACACTGGGTCTCATGTGGTGTATTAGTGAAAAATGATTATAGTGCGGAATTCTTTATAGTTGACATTATTCTTTGTGTGGACAGACTAACTTAAATTATTGTACGAGTGTAATCTTGTTGAATAACTTGTTGATTACAAACTGTTTAATTGTGATAATTGAAGCTGTTTTTTAGTGATTTTATTGGTGTCTTGTATTTATTTTCCACTGTACCATACGACGATTAGCTAGCCCGTCGTAACAATATATTTCTCCACGATTTATAAGCCTACGATATTCTTGTTTTCTAATGTTTACGTAAGTAACAATCTCTTTATTTCTCTGTATCCTTGTCGTCATCCCAATATTACATACTTTATCTGTCCAACGCATTCGGTAAGTCAACATGGAAGAACTCAAATATCTCCAATCTGTCAGTAACTTTCTTATTCACAGTCCTAGCTTCTATTCCACACAGCAAAACTGAAAACACCTTAACACCTCAACATTAAAATATTAAGAGTAACAGTTAGAATTTTATAGCAAAAATAATTTATGCATTTTGTACTGATTTTTCAAGTCCAATTCTTGGTCTGATTTACTCAGTGTAGTCGTTTTCCGCGTTGATAACTGTTCACGAATACTTATACGTTCATACCTGTAATATTTCTACGTGTGTTGTAAGAAATATACTGCACCATTGCGATTCATACCATTTGTATTACACGAAAAACTGTGAAGTATATCTAAACAGTTTTGTTTAATTATGATAGCCTTTTTAATTACTTCCGACAGAACCAAACGTTTAATCTTATACTTTGAATGCAGGAAATGGGTGTTATTTTGTCTACTGACTGCAATTTAGTTATACTCGACATTACCTTGACTAAGTACTGTTAGTACTTAGTTATTACTAAGTACTCGACACAATCTTTATTCCTTTTGTTGTTAAATGTTCACTGCCGTGTGATCAATATTTTCTAAATAATCCCTTATTTTCCCGAGACTCGATATGGTATTACAATCTTTACTATTTTTAAATCTTATCGTGTTTTACTTTATTATTTACTAAAACAAGATTACAATACTTTTGTTGCAATATTGTATAAATCAGCTCAATTAAAGTGTAATTAATTTTACATATCAAATTAAATACATAGTTACTAACATCTGGATGAAAAATTAAACAAATTTAGGAATATGTGTGGAACAATTCACAGATACCTTTAAAATAAGACAAAGAAGAAAACAAGGATAACATTTTTTAACACTGTAGCGGTACCAGTTCTGAGTACGGAGATGAAGCCAGAGTTATGACAGAAAGAGAGAAACCAAAGATTCAGGTAGCGGAGATGAAATTTATGAGGGGTGCCATTCTCAATAAAATGAAGAATGTGGATATAAGGACGATACTGGGGGTCGACCCATTGTTGGAACAGCGAAGGAGTAACGAAAGAAGATGATGTGGGAAGAATGGGTGGTTGACAGGATTCTAGTGCTAGCAATACAATATAGATCCGTTGGGAAGAGAGATGTAGGACGGCCGAGGGCGAAGTGGGTCCTAGAACAGTTTCAGGATAGAGCCTAATCTCTGAGGTTGATGATGATGAGTTACTAAAACAATTTTTTTTTTATTTTGCACATTAACAAAGTAAATATTATTTTATATCTATCTTAGTAATATTTCTTATATTTGATAGCTTTATAATTTAAAAATTAAAAGTTCACTTATTTGTATTATTGATTTTGTGTATGTTCTTACTGTTGTCACATTAACAAAATGATTGTTGTACAGTGGTAAGTGAAACCTACGTATGATATTAAACGTTAGGTTTCTTCTTGTTATTCTGTAAGTTATTAGTTAATTACATCTTGTCAAAATTACGTTTCGTTACTTACATTTAAAATTTTAATGCTACATTTTTTTAAACCGTTTGTAATTTTGTAAGTTATAAACGGAATTTTATTCGTTAATTATACTCTTTACGTGTACAATCGTTCCGTTCGTTGCTACAAAGTAACACTGAATATCTAAAATGAATTTATTTTGTGATTTTAGAGTTAAAAACAGTATGGTACTTTAGCATAACCATTTTTACGCTACAGCGTTTTTGTTATATTTACTCTTTATTGAGAATTTTGTTTAGGTAAATTTACCATAAGACGTCTGTTAACAATTAAGAGAAAAGTACTTAATTTTGCATGTCGCGTACTAGTAAATGTTTGTGTACAACTGTAGCAGTGAAAGTGTTTTTTATATAAGTCTAAAGAATTAACAAGGAGAAATAACACTCTAGATAAAATTTCTGATTAGCGGTTTCAAGCTTCACAGCTCATCATCAGATCGGAAATAACAATAATGGAACTAGACAACTCCTTTATACCTCTACTTGCCCTATAGCGCGTACAAATCTTGGTAAACAAGCCTTGAGATGAAGGCCATTACGTTCTGGCTGTTAACGTACTTGCGGGTTCAGTCACCCGTGTCGGTATTTTTACATTCATTTCTGTATGTATGTGTATGTTTCCTATCTGATGATGATCTGTGAATCTTGAAACCCTCACAATTCTATTCGGGAATTTTATCTATAGTGGTGTGCAACCGTGTTATTTCTGTTTGTGTTTATAACTACTTACGTAACTTTATTTATTACATTTTTTAGGTGAAGAGTCTGTGAGGATCGGTCCAAAAATATAACACAAATTTTAAATTATTTGTGTCGACAATTTAAAATGTAATATTGTATAAATGAAGTTCTGTGATATTATAATTTTCTCGTTGTCTTTAAAGAAAAATTTGATGATGTAAAACAAACTCGCTCAACTCCTTCACATATACAAGGATACACACATACAAGGATACGGTCGCACACGCTCCCGCGCACACACACAAACACGTTCACTCTAATAATTGTTCTGTTGTGTTTGACATTTCTTTTGTGTTCATACACAGGTCCTGATGATGACAATAAACACTATCGAAACGTCGTCGGCACAAATAACTTAAAATTTGTGTTATATTTTTTGACCGATCATTACACAAACCTTCACCGAAAAAATTCATTGATTAGCGGTAACTACGAATTTAAGGATTTATTAATTAAAGAAACAATTAAGCTTCTTCTATAACCTAAATTTTCGAACTATGTAAGATTATTTCGTTTTCAGTTTTCTTTCACATTTCTGTTTTTCTGAATACACGCATATTATTTGTATGTACAATCGTTTGTTTGATGTTACAGGAAGTATATTATGCCCCTTCAGGTCAATACAGGATTTATCTCAGCAGTATAGACATAATGCCTTATCGATATCTGGATACTGGAGGCCAGTCGTAGTCAGTAGATTTCCTCTCCATTTGCAATTCCAATTGGCCCGAGTACTACAACCGTATTTGACTCTGTTGTTTAGTGTGGATTGGGGTCTTTTGGTTGGGGGGGGGGGTTAATGCTCAGGTACTTTGACCACTTCTGTGGGTATCCCCCACCCACCGTCTTCCTTACCGCAGCTTCGTGTTTGCACCTTGTGTCAAATGAAGAAACACTCAAACTCACCCTCACACTATCAAAGTGATACTTCTGCCAGTTATCACGTAAGGCTGTAAAATCTTTTTTAGTTTACATAGTATCAGTAATTTGTTGTTAATATTATTTAGTATAATAACAACTAATGATAATGCGAAGTATTTTGTAATATACACACACTTATTGCTTACAAATGGCACCTATAATCTCAATCTTCTATTGGGGTGTATTCATTGTTCATAACTTAAAGGTAGCATATACATACGATAAAGTTTTAATTACTCACATTCTTAATTTTGATCGATTTCGGTCATAGATCATCTTCAAGACATATACACTCTGCACTCGCTGTCACAATATTGTCTGTTGCATATTGACAATATTGTAACAGCAAGTGCACAGAGTATTTGTCCTGACGATGGTCTATGACCGAAATCAATCAAAATTAAGGCTGTAAGTAATTAAAACTTTATTATAAATCATATGTATGGTATCTTTAGGTTGTGAACAATGAATACACCACAATAGGGTTATTATAACAACGTTACTACCAAATCCAAGATAGTCCTTAACAAATAAATCTGACTACAAGTTAACCATTGTAATTGCCCTCGACTTATTTAGTGGTGTGAAAGAGCGCTATATTTATGTTTGTGATTATAACCACTAAACACCTTTATTAATTATGCCTAAACATTGATAATGAGTTGTGTGTACACTGTAGTGTGACTACCGCCAAATCTAGACATACTCAGTTTCTAGGGCGACTGGTGATATAAAAATGTGGTAGTTACAGTCGCCATTGTAAACAAGAAATACAGACACACAAGGACAAAATTAATGAGAGCGGAGATGGACTTTTGGAGACGTTCGGCAAGCGTATTCAGACGTGACAAAATTAGAAATGAAATCATAAGGACAGAATGAATATGAAAAATTCAATTGTTGATTTTATCCAACCAAAAATCTTATAGTGGTATGGACACACGAAAAGAATGGCCACAGGAAAGATTGCCAAGGAGAGTTATGGAATGGACCCAGCAGAAAGAAGAAAAAGAGGGAGACCACCTATAACCTAGACAGAAGTAATTCAGACTATAATGAGGGAAGGAGAAATCGAAGATAATTTTGGATGGACAAGCAGCATGGAAGATGAGAATTCAATCACTTCGTAACCTTTGGTTCCGGAAAATATGTAAACATTTTACAGCCGAAATAATAATAATAAAATCATAAAGTACACAAACAATGGGCGTCAATCCCAATGGTTAAAAATTATTGTTAATTAAAAATATTCATTTTTAATCTTTTCCGAATAAAATTTATATAATTCATTTGTCACCCATAACTTATAGCCTACTCAAAAACGTTTTGCATGTGCCTGTGATCATTACTCACCTAGAATAAACATCGAGTTAAAATTATCGCCTATTCAGGGAAACTAATAAAATACTAGTTTAGAAGTAAGGTATGATATAGATTTTATGTAATAAATTCTTTTCAACTATTTAATATGAAAAATAATAACATCACATAAGCGTATATAAAACCTTTAGTAATACTCAGTTGCGATTATTTTGCAGTTATTTTGGTGTTGTACTATGATTATTACGAATCATATTTCAGCTGTCCTTTCACGTTTATGTCAGCGATTCACCTGATAGTAAAATGGCTGAGTACTATTTTTCTACTAGAAGATGAAAATAACACTTATCTATGAGTCTTAGAATACGACTTTAACGAAATTCCAGGCCAGCTCTGGGATTTCTCACACACGTGGCAGGATATACTTTTTTCAAGATCGCAAAAGAAATGTCCATCTACGGCAAGAACTGAATATTAGGAGTATGCTTGATAGGATTGCCCAACGTCAGTTAAAATGGAAGGAACATCTTAACTGAATGAGTGTTTACCGCATCCCTAATCAACTATGGAAGTATAAGCCGATAGGACGGAGAGGTGTGAGACGTCCAAAGAAGCGTTGGAGTGACTAGCTCCAGTCCACCTGCTTGGGACCAGAACAAATCATTTTTGGTTTAACGATTGTCAATGTTGTATACAACGTTTCAGTAACACGTTTTTTATTGTTTTATTAGCGCTTACTTTAATGAGATTGATTTCAGGATTATATCACACGTTTACTAATCACTTAGAAGATTATAATACTGATTCGTCTTGACTTGTTTTCCTGCTGTGTGAAGCCAACACGACCGGACCGTCGCGTCGTCCGCAAGGCCAAATTCTAGATTGGCCTTCCCAAGGCCACTACTTCTTAGACATTATTTCCTACCATCGGTAAAAAATATATCGGTATAGACAACCATACATGACTTCCATGTTCTAAGATTTAGAACACGTTCTAAGATGTTATCTCGAACACGATTTTTTTCGCCATGACCATACTTCCATTTCCTTATGGAAAATTATCCCCTCCCCTTTTAACAATCAGTTTTATTTACAGAAAATTACCCCCTTCCCTTTCAACTACTACAGTATATGCATTTATAGATATTTCATCTACCCCTTTTCTACAGTGGATTATTATGTCCTTCTTTTCAGGATGCTTTTTTTATCAAAATTAAGTACTTTACTCTTGTTAAAACGTAAAACTTTGCAGGTAAACTACACCTTACCCTTAACCGATTTCACCAAAATCAATAGGCTTTTGAAAACTCTACTATTCGGGCACATATGCAGAAAATTATTTTATTCTGTTTGAATTTGTGGCAGAACACACAGGCACACTCACAGACACTTTTCAGAAAATTACTTTTCTTCATGTTTTGAGGTTAGGACAATCAGAACCAGCCTTTATCTCGAACACGATTACCATAATTCCATTTCCTTATGGAACATGGAAGTAAAAATGGCAATAAATAAAGTCGTCCAAACATTAAATTCTAAAATATTTTTAAACAGTGTACTTTATTATGTGTAAAATGTCCTTAGTTTATCTTTTTTATTGAAGCTGTAGCATTTTTAAATGTCAAATATCAAAAAATACCTTGTAAACAATGTTTGAATAACACATTTTTGTTGTAATATTAGCGCTTACATTAATGAGATTGATTTCAGGATTGTATCACACGTTTTCTAATCACTTTAAAGATTATAATAATGATTAGTCTTGACTTGTTTTTTTCCTGTATGAAGCCAACATGACATGGACGTCACCAAAGCCAAATTCTATATTGCCCTCCCCAAGGCCACTGCGTCTTAGAGTACGTGCATAGCGCGCAATACTAGCATAGAAGCTTCGCATAGATGACCGCACATAGCATATCGCATCTGTATGAGAGGTGTGCATACTGAGGATGAAACATGAGTCTGATACACGAGAATAGTGAACAGTGTCGAGTTCTGTGCATGCCGCCGTAAGCAGATTAGAGACCGAACTGTTTACACTTTACCGGGAATTGCACATTGAATAGAGTGCGGGAAATGTCCTTGAAGCAACCAATCAGAGCTCAGAAGTATTCCATGTGCGATGTAAAAAAAGCAAACTTGTATGCTCTCCGGCAAACTTGTTTGCTCTCCGAAGAGGATCAGCGATGAAATTCTCTGTTATGCGATATGCGATCTGCTTCGCTATCCACGGTGCCATATAAATACGTGAGTTTGTTTTCACACTGACTGTAATCTTTTTGAGTATTCTATGCTAGTATTCCGCACTATGCACCTACCTTAGATATTATTTCCCATCATCGCATCGGAAGGAAAATTAAGTGTACTATATAAGCAGATCAGTGTATTGATCGTTAAAATCTACAGACAATTAGATATTGACAGAAATTAAATAAAATCGTACTGTACTCACCATGCATTTGGGAAACTCCTCGACGGGTCTGTCCACTTTCCAGCCGAGTAGCGGAGGAATACAGATGACGGCCGACAGTATCCACACTAATGTAATCATGACCGCCGCGCGGGCGGGCGTCCGCTTCTTCAAATAGTCCACGGCTTGCGTGATAGACCAGTACCTATCTAACGATATAAGACACAGGTTCATTATTGACGCGGTGCTCAGCAGCACGTCCATGGCCGAGTGTATGTCGCACCACACACCACCGAATATCCAGTACCCCATCAACTCGTTGGCCAACGAAAACGGCATTATCACTAGACCGAGAAAGAAGTCGGCTACCGCCAGGCTGGCGATAAACCAGTTTTGAATATTCTTTAACGCTTTTTCCGTCGCTATGGCAATTATCACCAACATGTTGCCGACCACCACGACCACCATAAGAATGGTAACTATTATGGACGCCACTATGATGTGCGGCATGGAATATCCGCTCGGATAGATGGAATCTTCTCTGAAGATTATGTACGTGTTGTTCGGATCGTACGTCCCGTTGGTGCCGTTCACCAACGAAAAGTTTTCCACCTCTTCCAAGTTCAACAGTATCGCGTATTCGTCGTCGAACTTGAACAACACGTTCGATGTATCGTTTAGGTTTTCCGGATTGATGGGTAACAGCTCCATGGCTTCTATTTTGTTTGTTAGTTACGTCACACTTCTTAAATATTACAGTCTCAAAATTAACAAATATAAAATGTATTATTATTATTATTTTTAATTCACAATATGAATAATGTTGTCATTAATATTAGTATTAGTTGTATTATTTATTATTATTATTATTATTATTATTATCATCAATTTCATCTATACATACATATATACAATATAATTACACAATAAATTTTATATTTGTTTTGATCCCGTTTATGCTCAGTGCAGAAAGACCCGTTTTTGCCGAACAATACAGCTTCATCTTCTTCTTCGCGTTAAATAACATTCCAGAATAGGCACATCATTTATATAGACTTTTTTTTACAATAATTTCTAATTACCAATAATATTGTAGTAGTAAATCAAAATGGTTACTATTATTTCTAAACTATTATAATAATAATTTATTTTTACTGTATTGTACTATGTTGTTTATTATAATATATATTGCTTCCGTGAATCATACTGGTTTAAAGACAATAATTGTTTATTATTTTCAAAGTATATCAGATCAAACTGACCTTATACCAATATAGAAACGGTAACTGTCTGTCAGTTTTCCATCAGTACAACATAGACTACGATAATAATAATATTATAAAAATTTAGAATTTAAGTAGAGTTTTCTTTGATCAGCTTTGATCGAATCTTACTTTGTCAAGTACAAAAATTTTAGACTAAATGTTTTTTTGTGTTTCAGAAAAAACGTAATCTTTCTTGTAGACGTCTAGCAAATAAACAGTTTTGTACAGATTCGTAAAATTACAAAAAATTATTGTTTTACAAAAAATCAATTACAAAAATATATAAGAATATAAATTCAGTTTCAAGTTTTATGTATGCTATACTATTTATGGAGAATGCGTTTCTCGTCCAAACACTGAATACGGGATAGTACAAATACAATAATTACACTTTATCTATCGAAATGGAGAAAAAATTAAAGAACAACAGTATAAGCCTAACGCATTAGTGATTGTTTAAGAAGAGGAAAGGCTCATGAAGTGAATTTTTTTTTTTAATTGAAGGCAAGTATCTCAATGTCTAGGTCACTTCGTTGGGAATAATATAAATTGTTTTTACCTTCAGTTGTATGACTCCTTATAGTATATTTATACAAAAAAAAAAAACAAAATAGACGACTATTTCTAGTAACCGGACAAGAAACTTAAAAAAAAACAGACACTGAATATTTTTTTGTTAGTAAATTGTTGTTTTACTTTATACAGAAACAACAATGAAAAATATTTATTTAATTAATTTTTTTAATTTATTATTTGTTTTGGATACATAATAAAGATGTTTGTCTGATATTAAAAAAACAAAATAAATAGTATCGCTTCGTATGATAACAAATAGATTGTTTGGTTTACAATAAAATTTGTTTATAAATATTACTAAAAACCCACTTTTATGAATATATAGTTAATTAATTAATTATTTAATTAATTAAGATGCGACTGGTTTTTTGTTATCTCAAATTCTACATCATGACCCGTTTTTACCGATTTTTACTCGAAATCTCTTTTAGACGACGAGACAAGATAATTTCTAAACCAAAAAATACACAAATTCAAAAATGTATGTTTCTTTTAAAACAAATCAAGACGAATATATGTATATACGTATATGCATATATGTATATATTATTATTTTGATACAACCAACAAATTAATCTCTTTCACACAGACACAAAGCACTACAGTAGGAATTTACAGTAGGTATTAACCACCTTACAGATATATTTATTTATGTAAATGCAAATATAAAGAGGGGGAGGACCATTCAAATATTTTGTAATAATAACAATAATAATAATAACAATATTAGCAATAATAAGAATAAGAATTAAGGATATTTAAAGTGTAACAATGTTATGCCTTACGTTCGATTCATACTGGATATTTCAAATGTAACAATACTATGTCTTACGTTCGACTCATACGATTTACGTCTTGTACGCACACAAATATCTTCTGGGTAAGATTTTTGACTGTATTGTTTTACGATTTGTAAATTCTAATAATGGTTTCCTCTGAAATGTATATTATTATTATTACTATTATTATTACTCGTAATTAAAAAATATAACACAGAAATATAAAAAATTATATGTATGTATGTATAATATATATATATATATATATATATTATTTTATGCTAAACATGGTTTTAATGAAACTCTGTTAAGTTATGTCTATAAATGATGACCACAAATTTCAATATTGTATTTACATAAAAAGTGAATCATTCAGTGTTATAATAATTTAATTCACTTTAAGAAAAACAACGTACAATACAAAGTGTTTGAAAAATTAGAATAGAATTTTATATGTTCAATGTTATTGGTATTTTTTGTAATTTTTCTGGAAGCAGTTACTCAAAACAAAAGAGTCATAAAAAAACAGATGTTTCTATATATATACAGGAAATTATATATTAAACCTTATAAAAGCAAATATAGGAGCCAGTTTGTCACAGCAAAAATTAAATTGAATATTTAGTTTTCAGAAACTTTTGATAAGGTAAATGGAAAATCATTTTATTTTTTTGGCGATGCTAAACCAGTATAACGTTATCGAGGTGTAGTAAATTCAGTGCCCAAACATTGTTGTTCGCAACGCAGTTTCGTATTACGTTTTATCACAGTCAGAAAAATTCATAATTATTTTACAGTTTTGACTAAAACAGTTTTCATTATAAGTCAATACGATTTATGTACAAATATATTTTACAATTGGTTAAAACTTGTAGTAAATTGTCTTCATACCGGACAACAGGGTCTTTCAAAACCCGAGCAGAGTTCTGTCAAAAATCTGCTTAACTTTAGTACCGAAATAACCGCACAACATTTCCGATAAGTGGTTTTGTGTGACGGCAAACGAGCGAGAGTGGGGTGGTACAAAACGTGTTGATTGTAGACTTTCGTGCAGGGGGGGGGGGAGCACTGTCCAACAACGCCGTCAGTATTCAGTCTTCATGGCTGTCGCTGCTGTGTATCCTCTGTTGTTTGGCGCGTCTCACTTCGGGACCTGAAACAAAAGTAAACATGCAATTTGAAACTCTCTCAGTAATTTAGAAACACATTTACAAAAGATTCAGTGTGCACAGAGGAAAATATTTAATAATGCGTAGAAAAATAAGATGAAAAGCTAAATATTGTTGTATTACATAGTATAGGAGGGGCGGCTGATTTTTTTTCCGAGTTGTTCTAGACTGGTCCTTGTTAGGGCCAGTCTCAAGCTGTTCTGGGGCAAGCCCCCTTCAGCCGTGTGGGTAGGATTGCTGGTTGGTTGGGTCCGCACGCCAGCGCAGACCGGCCGATAAGAAGGTCGTGGTACCTGAAAGTAAAGAGACTGCTTCGGAGTTGATTAAGGTGTGGCAGCCTCTAGGTGAGTGTGAGGAGGGGGGGTATTTTTTGCCAATCTGAAAGACATAGGCGGCCAGAGGCAAGCAGCGTGTGACCCTAAAGAGTGTTGTAATGGCGTCAAGGGATCGGCGTGGGATAGGTTTGTAGGTTTTAAATTGGGTATTTATGGTATGTGGAAATTAATTATTTTATTTTATTATAAAATAATGCTGATAAGTAATTCACTGTCGCATATAACGGCAAAACAAAACAAGGTACAGAACAACGCGTGCTGCCATCTTGTAGCGACATTCTTGTATTACAAACTTTCCAAATTCCGTTGACCAACTCCTTCTCGTTTTATGTCAGTCACCATTGTTATGGAGTCGAGTACAACGCGTCTAAAACAACGTGCAGTGATTAAATGTTTAACAGCTATATAGGCCCCTAAGTGAACGTTAGTGGCATTCATCGTCGTCTAAGAGCCGTTTATGGTGATGAAACTGTTGATCGAAGTACCGCGAGTAGGTGGGCAATAAAGTTTTGTGCATCAGAATCTGATAAAGCGAATATTGGGGATGAACCTCGCAGTGGTCGGCCATTTTCTGTGACTAATGAGAAGCACCAAAACGACCATCCCATACAAAACAACGCATCGCCACCCGGATAGGTATATCGGAAGAACGAGTAGGACACATTATTGCAGAACTGGCCTACCGTAAAATCTGTTCGCGGTGGGTGCCACGCAAACTGTCAAATGATCGCATTCCGCACCCTCCATACTCAACAGATTTGGCACCCTGCGGATGTCACTTTTTCCGCATTAAAAGAGGGATATTGAGGGTATTCATTTTACTGCCGATGATGAACTGAATAGACGCAGTGATGTCGTGGACCGAGTGGATGTCTCATCCTTCATTGACGGGATGAGAAAATTGGTTCACCGTTAAAAAAAATGTGTAGCTGTAAATGGTGACTACATGGAAAAATAAATGTAAGATTTTGTAGCAAATAAAATGTACTTTTATTCCATACTTGCTTCATTTGACTATCCACTTTTATTTGGGAGTTACAGTCGACTGTGCATTACTTATCAGCCGCCCCTCGTAGCAGAAACATTACTGAATGTGGTAACTACAGAGGGAGGGGTCAGCCTGCTTAACACATCTTACAAAGTGTATGCAATATTCTTGCAAGACGGCTAAATGCAATAACGGAGACTATTCTCTCGGGACGTAAGACATGGTTTCAGGAATGGCAAATCATGTTTAGTTTCAGTGTTCCCGGGATTCTTGGGAAACGAGGCAGATAGGTAAAATATCGATAGTCGTGGAAGTTACACAGTCATCGATCCACGTTCAGCGTTTCAACTGTCTTGGGTGCGAAATTTCATATGTATTCGACAGGAATCTTATATACTAAATCAATACGTTTTGTTATATTCGTGGTGCAATAAACCGACGCCTTAATCACAAAACGTGAAGAGATACAAGAATTAAGATGTATAAAACGCAAATGAGTCGTGGGTGCGTTTTTACTAAGAGGCAAAGAAAAAACCACATACAGGCAGCAGTAGAGATAAAATTCCTGAAAGGAATGAAATGAAAGCATTAAATAAAAAGTACACAAACTACCAAAATTAATTCCACATATAATAAAAAAGTTGGAATATTCTATACAGGAAGTCCTCGACTTTCAAACATAATGCTTTCCCGAAAACGTGTTCGAAACTCGAAATGTCCGGAAGTCGAGTACTGTACAGTAGGCTGTAGTTATTTTTGTCTATTTGCCCGTTACGAGTGCCCTTAAAATTCTTATCGTGTCAAGAGGACGCATCGGTGAAATTAAAGCCAGTCATTATATAAATTACTGTCACAAATACACATACCACGAAACACACAAGACACAATGAAACAATGCGTACTGCTCGGAGTAAACACGTAGAACCAAACAGACTGACTAAAGTCCACACAATTGCGCCTTGGTCCACTACTGTTGTTACTAACAGACGTGACGGCCTCTCCTCTGGAGGTCATCTTCAGTGTTAAAACGATTCAGTAATTGAGACGATCTCCGCCAGTTAACCACAGTACTGTGCCAAATCCTCGCGGTCCTAAGGAGGACAATTTCTATAAACTTACAGAGTTTGGAGTTTAGTCTAGTTGGAGTCTAGCTGACTGCAGACCCAGCTAGATCGACTCAGAGCGGCGAGTTCTACGATTAATACATTGGCGTCCTCTGCGCACCAAAACCTCCGACACAGCTTTATATGCCTTAAATAAAGTATTCCCAGACCTGGACACCTCTATCCGCAAAGTAAACTGGAAGCATGCCAAAATAGCAAAAATCCGAACTACATTAGAGTCCATCGCCACTCCCATCAATATAGACCCGTCAGAAATACACAACGCTCATTCTTCCTCATCAACCGGCTCCTAGCTCTTGCGGATGAGCCTCCACCTAGAAATCGACGCAGAACCCGCATCAGGAGGATCCCCGAGCCCAACTGATGAGCAACAACTAGTCAAATAAAATAAAATCAACACGCACACAACTCCCCTGCCCCGTTCACAACCAACGACGTATCTCCGAACCCAACTGAAGAGTTAACAAGGCCACCTTACAACGAAATAATAAAATAAAATAATTTAAATTGTATAAAACCTAACTGCCCAACACAAAACCCATGTATCCTGTCCCACGTCGATCCCTTGAAGCCATTACGACGCTTCCCGCCTCCTTTAGCGTCACACGCTGCTCGTCTCTGGTCGCCTTAGTCTTTTAGTTTGGCACTAACCCCCGCCCTCCCACTCCAAGAGGCTGCCACACCACATAAACAGCACAGTCACTACCTCCCTTACTTTCAGGTGCCTCCAACCTTTCAACGTCCGGTTTGCTCTGACGTGCGAATCCACTACTCCTTGGGTTTGCCTCAGAACAGCCGAAGTCTGATCCTCACCGAGCAGTCTCGAACATTTCAAAAAAAAAAAGAAAAAATAATTTAGTAAGCTTGTTTGCGACACTGTTGACGCCGGCTGTGAAATCCTTCGGTATATAATACCGAATATTCTTTTTTCAAATGAATGGGAACAAACAAAACCAAAAAACATTTTTTTACAAGTATCTACCGGGCTATTTGGCCTTGGCCCAGGGTTTACAAACAAACCAAACGTTTCATCAGCACCACTGGCTGCCATTTTCATTGGAATTCGAGTCTACCTGAACGCGGGGTGTCAAACGTCAGGTCCACAGTACGTTTGTTTTGTTTGTCAGGAATCGTTTGGTTTGTTTGTCAGCCTTTACCACAGTACTGTGGGCCTGACGTTAGACACCTGCGTTCGGGTAGACTCGAATTCCACTGAAGATGGCAGCCAGTAGTGCTACTGAAACATTTACTTTGTTTGTAAACCCTGGACCAAGGGCAATGTGCCCGGTAGATACTTCTAATATAACTGACACCGCTTGTGAAACCCTTAAAAGAGTAAACAATATTATATTCAAACAAAAATTTACAATAATATGGACACACGGAAAGAATATCACAGGAAAGGTTGCCAAAGAGAGTTATGGAATTGACCCCACCAGGAAGAAGGAAAAGAGGAAGATTACCTATCACCTGTATAGAAGAAATTCAGACTATATGGAGGGAACGAGAAATTGAAGATCTTTGTATAGACAAGCAACAGTGGAAGATTGAAATTTAATCACTTCTGTAATTTTTGGTTTCCAAATATGTATACACATTGTACAGACGGAATAATAAATAAACATAATTACGTGCCCGTTTAGAAAAAAAATAAAAAATTATGTTTGCCTGGAAAACAAAATGAGAATGAGTTAATATGATTTTGGATTTGCAAGACTCTTATATACAGTATAAAAGTTTTCTTTTAATTTTATACATTATAATACGGAGACTTATAAGACGCGAACATACTCTTTCAAGAAGTTGGCAATACACACGTCTCTGCGACACACACCTAACTTGAACAGGAGCACACAGTTTATTTTACATTATAATTTCAGCAGTTAAGTCAGCAGAGGGTAACTTTTTCATTAAGATAATGTGTTTTGTTTCTGTCGTCTTCATCCCTTGTGGCGGCGGCGACAAGTAAACTTGGAAGTGCTTCGTCAGAAGTTTTTTCCTCCCTGTACACCATCAAGCATTGGAAAGCAGGCCAAGTCAAAACTTTTTCGTCCCCGGCGTTTCACAAAGTAAAGCGTTGACATCGTCTAAGCAGCACCGCCGACATGTCACGAATTGGAAGTGAACAAAACGGTGTGTTATATAAATGTCGTGGCACATATTAAGACGTGTAGACATGTTTACTGTCTCACAGCTGCAGGCGGGGCGTATTTAAAGGCAAGGCCTAGACAGTTTTCAGCCCTTCTAAAAAAAAATGAATCCATAGTACTTTTCCAATATCGGTATGCAAATTACATTTTCGATATTTTTGAATATGCAATTGGATCGATATACGACGATTCCAACTTTGTCGTGCTTACTGATACCTGTCATGCTCCGTACGAGGCCTTTCAGTGTCTCCACTATTATCAAGTACTAAACCACGGCTTCGTGGTTGTCTTTTTATCTGGGCTGAAAATATTAAAAATTATTTTTGTTTCCTGACCTACGTAAAATTTTTGATTGTTCAATCTGTTCACAGATTCGAAAAAGCTTAAGAGTTTACGACTTATTGAACAGGAAAATATAAGGAAAACGATTAGATTAAAATAGACATGAGATATATACCATAGAGAGTGTTAACGGGTGACTGTAAGTCATTTTGGTCAAAAAATTCGATTTTTATTTTTTTGTTCCAAAATATTGCATGGAATATCTTCTTCATCTGATTTTAATTTTAAATTAATCGGAAAACTGGAAAATGTTTACGATTTTTTTTAGGTGATGATGTCAGGGATATAACTTCAGTCCAATATGTTACCCATTCGAGCTTATGCATATTTTGGTGTGTTATAGTACACAGAACTATTTATTTTCGTTCTTATTTCTCTTTGTATTTATGCTACACATATGGATGAGGTGAAGCCTGAATTTGGAGACCTGGCTAACCCAGAACTTTTAAACAAGTGTCGCCATGGAAAAAGTCAAAACCCCAATGAGTTGGTAAACAACATAATTTGGTCCCGCATTCCTAAAACAGTTTTGTTTTTCTACAAACATTAAATTTTGGGGTTTATGATTAAGTTTCATGCTTTAATAGAGGTTACTGAAACAAGGTGCTTAGAGTTGAAACAAATAGGCATGTCAGTAGGATAGAACTGTGCTGAAATTATGTTGGGTGTTGATATGAAATGAGTGCGGAGAGCTGAACAAGCAATTGCAGAACTACAGAAAGAAGCCCGGCAGAAGAGATCAATGGCAAAAAGGAAGCTGGAAAAGGAATTTCAAGCTGCAGAAGACCCAGATAAACCTTCATATGCATCAGCACTTTATTAGGCAATGCACACAAATTCATTATATTGATGATAATCTTCAATTGCTGTTTTCCGAAAATGTTTATTCTTCAACACGGCGCTCATATTTTCTGTACCTGTGTAGAACAAAAGAGACAACTTTTCATACAGGGATGTTTTGATATGTTTTGTCCCTGTCACGAGAAAAAAAATTATAATATGCCATTTTTTTGAAGTGCTAAACATTGCATTTGGTTTAAAATTTCTAAAATGGCTCAGCGTAAAATATCCTAAAACTCCTACGTTAAAATTTGTATTGAAGGCCAATTAATCAATGGTAAAAGTTTCAAACAGCTCAGTTAATTAGTGTTTGAGAAAACGGGTCATGAAATCTAGTAAATTACCAATGGCAAAATAGGGCTTTAAACGCCCCTTAAACTCGGAGGGAAAGAATTGATTCAAAATGTTTGTCAATAAAGGCTGTGGGTAACCGAGGAATGTTTCGATATTCTCAATTCCAGCGATGCGTACAGTACACATGTTGTGTTGTCGAGAGACAGGGGTGAACTCATGTGGGAGAACAGAACACAACACAGCACCATAATTGGACGGCGACGAGAGTGGAGTGGAGAGCTTGTTGAGAGAGGCCTGGGTAATTATTATTACACTCATAATAAGCAGCAGCAGCAGGGAAACGTACGGGTAACCTTACACGACCTGTCAACATCTTGTGTGTGTCTGCGCAGTACAAATAATTACTCCTGTTATTGCTTTGTTGTCGTTGCTTCTCCCCCTCCCCTTTTGGTATACAATACGTAATTGGTAGCAACATACCAACATTGCGCAACTAAAATACCGTATTATTTCAAAATAAGGTCACCGACATTTCCATCCTGCAGCCTTTCTAATCTCCGATAAAACTTAATGTGTACATAGATGACGTTCTTTGACATTTAGAAGGCCTTTCATACACTACATAGAAATTTCTTGTTGCATATATTAGAAGAACGATTCATAGGTACCTGAAAAATAAAACACGGAACGATGCCCGAATGAGATTTTATAAAACTGGATGTCCTCACATTTCTGTATGATAGTGTGACATCGACTCTTGGTAAATGGGACGTGCAGACGATTCTGGCAACCGGAATGAAATTTCTAAGAGCGACATAAGGTTGTTCTCTCTTGCATCGGAGAAGGAACAGGATATTGGACGCGATTTAAACGTTGTATCAATGCACTAGAAGATTAAAGACCACAGAATTAGATGGTGTAAACATTTGAATCGCATGGATGTCCGTCTACCTGCGGCTGCCTTGGGTTATCACCCTACTGGAAAGAGGTATACCGAAGAGGAGATGGGTTCTGGAACAGGTCTAAGGCCTAATCCTTGGAATGGAGATGATAATGGTGTTGAAATATTAGAAGAACTATACCAGGTCTATATAATGGAACTAGAATAGCTGTTTAAAATAAATTGTAGGATAACTCAACAAATATTTTTCAATCAGAGAACTAGATAAGGGTGCAGTATATCATCTACTCTTTTTAAAATTTATATTGACGATCTGGTAAGGAAAGGAAAACATCTAGTAGACCCTGGTATTAAGTTATCACGAGACAGATTTGAATTTCCTGTTGTTTGCTGACGACTTGCTTGTAATTAAAAATAGATACTCTGATTTGCAAAAATCTGTTTTTAAACTTCATCAGATTTGCAAACAATACAATATGAAAATATCCACTGTAAAAACAAAGGTAATGGAATCTCGAGGGAATAAGAACAAAAATAATAATTATTGACAAAATTATAGAACAGGTGAGCTACTTTAATTATTTGGGAAATGATATTGGCTATGATAGAACTTATGATATTGATGTTGAGTTAGGCAAGCTCTAGACAATATACGGAACCGTCAATCGTAGTTAAAGCTACAAGGTACGTCGAGATACAAAATTAAAATTCTACAAAGTAATGGCAGTTTTAGTACTGTCTTATGGGTGTGAATTATGGGCAATAACCAAGCCAGTACAACACAGGTCTAGGAAATGGTGTTCTTAAGAAGACTTAAAAGTTGTTCTAAATTTGACCATATGAGGAATGAGGGCATAAGAGAAGAGTTACAAGTTTTTAACTTGAATAAAAATTAAAAGGGTATAAACAATGGCGGAAAGAACACTTATAAAGAATGTCAGATTCAAGACTGGCCAAACAAGTCTGGAAATGCAAACCTACAGGACACAGTTGGTATACAAACCTATAGACCCAGTAAGAGAATGGCTGGAGGATCTTTGAAGGCGGAAGAGCCAGTATGTTGCCGTGTTGTGAAGATTATGAGATGAGATGACGTTCTAAGCGAATGCAAGTGTTGTTTGCCATTTTATAATTGGGACTTTGGAGATTACAGGAGTATTTGTACCTTGCTTTTTTCTAACGACCAGGTTGTCATATGCAATAAAAGATATACTTTACAGAAATAATTCCACGAGATTTATAAAATAATTAAGAATACAATTTAGTTTTATCTGTTGGCAAATCTAAAGTAATGGTTTCTGTGGAGCATTTCCAAAAAGAACAAAAATAGAAGAAGAAGAGGAAGAGGAAGAGGAAGAGGAAGAAGAAGAAGAAGAAGAAAGTTCTAATAAAGCCGTTCAGAGGTATCCGCAGTTGAGTTATAAAATCGGCTGCCTATGAAAATTATAAAATTCACAGGAAAACGAAACGCACTATTTACGAAAATAATTTTTCAGTGTATTCCAAGTTATTTTTGTCAAATTTGGGAGTTTTGCAAAGGAAACAAAAACCTTTCAAAGGCTATGGAGATGGATTATTGCCGCAGATCAGCTATAGTTTTGGAGACCAAACAAACCATCGAGTCGATAGTACCATGCAGAATCATGGAAATATGACGAACACAGTAGCACAAGAACAACGTATGTGGTACGGTACCTGCAGACGATGGGAATCTTTCGTCTGACGAAAAGAGTCTATGAATTGTGCCAGATGGAAAAATTAAGATAAAATTAAAAAAAAGATGTTTATCGAACACTGCTTATAAACTTTACTAATGTACAAAAATGACTAATTTAGCAAGCTACTGTAGGCTATTATGTCCTTTTTGTAGTAAGAGTTCAAATGATGTCAGTTAAAGCGATAATAACATTACAGTACAGTAAATTACAGTATTAAATTCATAGAACCTTTCCTACAAACTTACGTGCACAGTAAATACAGCCTACTCTACAGTACTCGACTTTCGGACAATTCGAGTTTCGAAAAGTTTTCGGGAAGCATTACGTCCGAAAGTCGAGGACCTCTTGTATACAATTTATCTCTATATATAAAATTCAAAGTCTGACAATTTCTTTGTACTGAATACAAATCCACACTGTTACACAGATTGGCACCAAATTTTACACAGGCAACCCTTGACAACCCTTATTTAAAAAATAAAAAAATATCAAGTAACATCGAATCACATCACATTATATAGATTTTGGCTCACACAACGTGGGGCAAACAATCCTTCATACTTTATATTATAATATACATGCTTATAACACAGTAATAGATAAAATAAAGAACTTAACGTTTCTGAGTTAACGGATACTTGTTTAATATAGCAGAATTCCTTTGAATAACTATACTGCTTAGGGAAGTACTATACGTCCGAACTAAATTTTGGGGAAAACATTATGTCCGAAAGTCAAGGACCTCGTGTATACCATTTATTTCATATATAGCAGAATTCCCTTTGAATTACTATACTACTTGGGGAAGTAGTATATGTACGAACTAAGTTTTGGCGAAAACATTATATCCGAAAGTCGAGGAACTCGTGTATACCATTTATTTCATATATAGCAGAATTCCCTTTGAATTATTACTCACTACTTTACTACCAATTTTGTGTATACTACGACAGTAATTATACATCTTCACACCCAGATATTTAGCATTCCTTAACGTGTTCTCTGTTACTTCATCATCATCAACACCAACTTCACAACACGGCAAAGGCAAGGTGACGCCTGTTCCGCCTTCAAAGGACTTCCAGCCATCTCTTCCTATTCTACCCACACACCCGCGTCCTATATGTTTGTGTATTTCCAGGCTTGTTTTGACTGTTACTTCTTCTACCAGATAATTATATTTATAAAGATACACGATCATTCCGAGGCTTCTATATTCTTCTTCAGAACTTTATGTGTATCAGTTTATCCTCTGCTGTAACCAGTTTGTTATCTACAAACACAAACCGTAACGTCTGTCGCCTCTAGCTGTTATGCGCACATTATTAATTAATTTTTTTTGGTGTTTTGCCCTAAGGCAGGTCTTCAAATGATAAAAGCTCACCAAGCTGTTCTATGGCATGCCAGTTTTCTCGTTTCTTCGTAACACCCTCTAATTTTAATTCTATCTAATAACTTCATTCTTCTACGCCCTCTTCTTTTTTCTCCTTCCATGACACCCTCTATTTCAGTTGTAAGCAAGCAGTCTCTTCTTAAACAATGACCTAACCAGTTACTTTTCCTATTTTCTCTTACCTTCAGTATTCTTCTCTCTTTCGCGATTCTTCTTAAAACTTAATCATTCCTTACTTTATCCACCCACTTTACTTTTTTAAGTGTTTGCCAAACCCACATCTCAAATGCTTCTCATCTTTTCTCATCCTCCTTCCTCAGTGTCCATGTCTGTGAACCATACAAAGTAACGCTCCACACAACATTTGGCCAAACGTTTTCTAAAATTCTTATTAATTTTGCCATACAGCAGTTATTAGTTATGCACACAAGCATAGCAGAATATTGATCGTAATTAAATTATAGGAGCCAATATAAGATAAAAGCACACCGTTTTACTTATTGATAACAATTGAGATGATAATCAGATAATTAAATTGCTATACAGGCGACACGGAGTCTCAAACGTAAAGTTAATTAAGTATGTATAGATGGTGCTGGATACCTCGACATTCGAAATCCCTCGTCATTTCTTTAATGACTGATGCAAAACAAACAGTGCCTTATACTTCAATTTTTATTCTGACGTCTTAGGTAAACGTACGTACATACGGCAAATTGGGTCTCACACTTATATACTTATTTTTACATTTATTAATTAACATTCACTCATTTTATATTAAAATAACACTAAAGACCTTATCAATTACATCACTTAAATTTATTTTTAATTTTTAACTTGAATGAAGCATTTACGTAGGCAAAAGTTAGTTTTGTATGTTATTAACTTTCATTGCTTAGTCTATTTTATGATAAGTATATTAATAGGTAATGCACACGAACGCACATTTGAAAACAAATTGAACAAAGCTAATTATAGTTAAGTACATAAATATATTATTTATGTATTACAATACAAGCAACGACGTTGTGAATAAGTTGTATAATTTCAACCTTCTGCGCGGGCCTCTTAAGTCAGCAAGTAAAGAAACACGCCTAAAATTCTACATGATGATGGCTTTTCCCATACTTCTTTTTGGTTGTCAGAATTGGACTTTAACGACCAACCTTTGTTAAGATGAATCGATGTTCTCAGAAGAATGGGTGTGAAGGGTTACACTGAGATGACACCGGACACGGGACTTTGGAGATGATTGGTGTAGGAAGCCAGAGCTCACGTAGGGCTTTAATGCTCAAGAAGAAAAATAATATCATACTAAATACTTTTTTGACAAGCTGCGTCAATCTGAGGGCTCCAAAACACACTTCGATTTTGTGGTGTTATTCCGAATTCGAACACAGAATTAGAAGACTTGCTTACCAAGATTGTTTGAAGAGTACGTATAAATTTCTAAAAGTACTAGTAATTATTAATTAGAAATTCAAGTCACTTGCTTACCAAGATTGTTTGAAGTGTACGTGTAAATTGCTAAAAGTACTATCTACGCTGAAAGGCCGTGATTTTCCATTTTTTCTTCATTACTGAAGATGTCGTCTCGTGCAGATGTTTCGGCGTTACCTCTGGAAGGCCATCTTTAGTGTGAAAAGGACTTAACGCACCACAGTACTGTGGTGTACTGACGGTGTGTTATGAGCCAACGTTTACCGAGTTGGGGATCTTTAAGATTCGTAAAGGCTCAACGAATTCAATGGCTATTTCACCTAGAGCGGATGGATGATCAGCGTATTCTAAAGAAAATCTTGAGGGCGGAAGTCTATAAAATCATAAAGAGGTGCCGACCTAGCATAAGATGGTTGGATTATGTGCTGGAAGGTCTGCTGCAACAGTAATAAGGCACTAACTTATTAATGGGGGGGGTGTTGTAATGATTATCTTTCCCATATAAATGTTAATCCCGTTTTTCAGCTGTCCGTACATCTGTCAATAATCGTATTTGATAGATGGGATCATCAAATCGGACCTTCATCGAATCATCATCAAATAATCGTACCATCGGATGTCACCATCAATGTCTAGATTGGCACGGTGTCTGCCAGTTCACCTCAGTAGACAATACGTGTTCTCTGCTTGACATAGTCTTTTTATAGTCTTTTTTGTAAACAAATATTTATGTAAACATCTCTATTATGCCATCTTCAGTGTCAAAAGGACTTAACGCACCACAGTACTGATATATACAGATGTCCTGTACTGATGGGCATCTGCGTGAAGTCCTTTCGCCACTGAAGATGGCCGCCAAAGTTTAAGTCGAATCGTCTATACGAGTCAAAATCTTTTGTAACAAAGAAAAAAATGGAAGACTACAGCCTTAAAGATCGGATATGATGCCGGCCGTGAAAGTTTAAGAAACAGATTCATCATCACCATCATCATCATCATCATCATCATCATCATCATCATCATCATCATCTTCAAGGATTAAACCAAGGATGGATTATTCCGGTCTCAAAAAGGCAAAGATTAGAGCTGGTCACTCCAGCGCTTCCTCGGACGTCCCACACCTCTCCGTCCCCTCGGGTTGTAGTTCCGTAATTGTTTGGGATGCGGAAGTCATTCATTCGGCAGAGATGTGACCACCAATTCATCCGATACTGGGCAATCCTGTCGAGTGTACTCATAATATTTGTGTTTCTTCTATAATCACGGAGAGTATACCCTGCCTGAGAAATCTCATTTTTAGCCGCTTGGATGCGACCGGCCTGGCCTTTCGTTAATGTCCAATTCTCAGACCCATAAACAAGTGTGTGAAAAGCCGTCACCTTGTAAAATTTTAGGCGTGTTCCTTTACTTGTTGACTTAAGGGTTCGTCTGATAATCCCGCACATAAGGTTGAATTTATTCTACATATTCACTACTAAATTGCTTCAAATAAGAAACAGATTGTACATATAAATTATTGTGCTATTGGCAACAGTTACTCCGGCAACAGTTACACATTGTTGTCAATAATTGCATAAGCCTGTTAGTGGATATAACAGCGTTGTGATAGCAGCCGGTACAACAAGATATAATCTGTTGACATTAAATGTGATGTGTGCATTATAGTAGTAAGCAAACGTTTAATTGAAATTCAATCAGCGCGAGCGTGCTGCTCACAAGCCATTAAGCAATCAATACCCCGGCTTAGATTGTACTGTACTGGAGCAGGAAGTAATCTAGAAACTGTGTCAATCCAGTATGCAACAACAACAACAACACAATATTCCGATCCGCTCCCCTACACTCAGCCGACGTACAAAAATAACACAAGAAACGAAGTGTAAATAATCATTTAATTTAGCTTTTCTTAAAACGGTTTTTTACTTCCATGTTCCGTAAGGAAATAAAAGTATGGTGATTGCGAAAATATCGTGTTTGAGATAAGGGCTAATTCTGATTGTACTACCCTCAAATATGAATAAAAGTCATTTACTGAAAAGTGTCTGTGTGCAGAATTTTTTCTATTGCGAACGATAACTGCCGCAAATTCAAACAGAATCAAATACCTTTTTTCATATGTGCCCGAATTGTAGAGGACTCAAGGCCTATTGATATTTATGAAGATCGGTTAAGGGGAAGGGGTAGTTTTACATCGTTTTACGTTTTAACAAGAGCAGAGTACTTAATTTTGATAAATAAAGTATCCTGAAAGGAAGGTCACAATAATCCACTGTAGAAAGGTAGTTGAAAAATATCTATTAATGAAAATGGTAGTTGATGAGAGAGGGGGTAATTTTCTATAAATGAAAATGATAGTTGAAATGGGTGGGGATAATTTTTTGTATGTGTACTACGTTATCGGCAACGAAATAGTAGGTTCTATGGAAATATTTTATTTCAATTTGTCTAACATATAACTCGATTTAAAAGGAACACACCTAACTTGTTAGAAATTATCGAACCGAATTCACGTAAATATTTTAAATATAAATCTTAAAACATGGAAGTCGTGTATGGTTCTCCATACCGATTTCTTAAACTTGTTTGTGAGTTTAAATTCACAATACTACTCTAATATCCTATATTTAATTAGTACTCTAATGCTGTGTTAATGGTTATAATCACAAACAGAATTGTCACTGTTCCACACCACTATAGAAAAATTTTTTCCGATTAGCGCTGTGAAGCTTCACAGTTCATCATCAGATCGGAAATATCTGATCATCAGATCATCATCATATTGCAGTGTGACGAACATTCACACTGTGTGTGAATATATGAGAACGTACAATATTTACAATAGGCCTTGGTTGGTGTCCTGTGCTAAGGGGTTGTGAATGAGATAAGACGCTATTCTTATTAGGATATGTACTGTATGTTAACATAGTATAAGACGATTATAAACAATAAAAACCAGCAGTGCAGTGTAGTGCGCAAGTGAGTAAGTGTTGTGCGCGTAACGAATTGTGTGAAGATAATTAACAGTAAGCCAATTAACAGACACACTGTATGTCACTTATGTTAGTGTACAAATTGGAATAACTTTTAGTAACAATTATTATTTTATTTTTTCTTTGATCGGCCATCTAAGACCATACGCCAATTTCAATTTTTTATTCTTTGTTCTTTCCTTTTTCTCTAGTAATCATTCATCTTTTCACTGTGTCTCTTCTTTCTGTCTTCAGTCCACTTTGAACCTGCGTTTTTCTCTCTCCTACCCTGGACTCATTCCATGTTTAACACTTTTGCCCGAAAAAACTTCTCTTTCAATTGCTTCTTCTGCGTGTATATTATTTGTTTCTAAATCCTTTTGGGCTCCTTTAATCCAACTTGATGTTGACTTTTTCCTCCACAGATATTTGAAGATCTGCTTTGTTAACGTATTGTCGTCCATTCTATATAAATGTCCAAAAAATAGCAGTCTTCTTTTTCTCATTGTTTCTGTTATATTTTCTGTACTTTGATAAATTTCATCATTACTTCTTAATTTCCAACCTTCTGAAGTTTTTCGTGGCCTAATATTTTGCTAATAATTCGTCTTTCCAATATTTCTAGTGTGTCTAAATTATAATTCAATGATAGACATTCACTTAAAATGAAGGTACTACCCCAGGTGGTGGTAACTTGAAAGAGAAATCCACCATGGCACCATGGCATCATGCATGGTCATTGGAACCAAGGGTTCTGGGGAGTCCCAACAACTGCAATCAACGTTTTGAGTCGGAGCAACCTTGGAATCCCTCTAAACATAAGAAGAAATTCTTTTTTGCCACTTTAAATGTAAATTCTTTACTCAAGATTGGAAAACTAATTATTTCATTATTCAATAAATTTTAATAGCATTTATTCAATAGACAAAATAATGAGTTATGCAATCACATGCAGTTGAAAATACGTGGTTTGAAAGGTCTAGAAAATTTATGTCCACCAGCTCGTGGTCAATATTCGTGAACAATCTAGAATGATGTATTAACATGTACAAATGACATCATGTGTGTAGGTGAATAAAAGCGCTGTTTAGTTTTGAGTTTAGATAGTCTCTCAAATTCACTCTCTAGCCTGCGGTGGCAAATTCGAGTTCCAGTCGGTCCTTGGAAAACCGGAGTCTACCGTCGAGGAAGCGTCTGAATTAGTTGCACGAATTCAGGCACGCCGTTCGAGATCGTCAACGACCGATGACTGCCAACGATGAGTCAGGAGCGACTTGGAGGAACACAACGCCTGAGATTGACTTCCCAGCTTAGGAGAACAACGGTCAGTGTGAAAACGTAGGAGCAGACCGCGAGATCGTCCGGACTTCTGCAACTTAACCCAGCAAATCCAGGAAAGCGAAATAATTATATTAAAAAAAAACTGGTTTATAAAATATAAAACAAGTAAAGTTTTTCTTATTAAATTGATAACTATAAAACATTTTATTTTATTTACTAAATTCATAATTATCAGATATAAACTGTATAGGGCTGTAAAAACAATTATGTAAATGTCTTCTAATTAATTTTTTTCTAATTAATCTCAGCTAAATTACACTTCTGCAAGTGCAGTCAGCTTAAATCCTGTTACTTTGCAATACACACTCGAGCAGGCGCGCGCGCACACACACGCGTACACACACACATATATTACCCCTTTGTAAATAATTCGTTGGGTTTCCTGCACGTCTCCCATGTAATATCTTCAAATACATACACTTCAAGTAGGTTTATTTTCACCTGACGTTCGTTTCACAGAAACGTTTTTACAAACACAATAATAATAATCTACTAATTAAAAATCAAATTCAAATAAAAACAAAACAAGGCGATTTATTTAAAATCATACATTTTTAGAATAATAAAATAAAATTTTAATATATGTAATAAGAAGCTAATACACAAACATTAAAACAATCGAAAATAGAGTCAACGTAAATTCGATTATCCGTTAAATGTATTGTGAGCGAGACATTTAATTACAATTCAAAGAAACATCTGAAGATACAGAATAATTTCTCTGAAACGTACGTCAGGAGAAAATGAACCTACTTGCAATGTATTTATTTTAAGATATTACACACAAACACACACACATGTATGTGTGTGTGTGTGTGTATATATATATATATTACAAAGAGAAGCGAAGCAAAGAAAATGATAAAAAACAGAAAATTTCCCAGACTTTAAGCTCAGTATGAGCTCGTAAAACCTAAGGACTCAAAGGGTTAATATCACCGTAACTTATACTTTTTACTTTGTGAAAAAATATTGTTTCCACTTAATATGAAAATTCAGTTTAAGTGTTTGAGACGCGCGCAACAGTGCTGTATTAATATAAACGAAACAGACGCGAGATTCGGGTTTAGTAGTTTGGATTTCCCAGTAAAACACGTATGACGCGACTCTGCCAAGTGAAAACTTCATTACCGAGCTCACTGTTTACTGTTGCCTTTTATAGTAGCGAGCGGGCAAAGAAATCTCCACCGTCATCAAGCAGCAGCGACCCTTCTTAATTTCACCCTTAGAGACGAGATTAGTTCGGGAGATTACTGCGGTTTATTCTCTTCAATTACAGTAAGACTTTAAACAAACGAATTCCCTTGAAAAAAACTAACCAACGAATGTTCACTCTCTTTTATAAATTGAAATTAAATTACTGAATTCACTCTCTGACATAAACGACTCCAACGTTAAATTCAAACGCTACCCTATTACGTTCAGTCTGCTATTTATAGATAATTAGTGAATAATAATTTTATTTTAATTCGGTTAAATTCGTTAATAAAATGCATTATTATGTGAAATATTATACGTGTAATTACAGTTCATTAAACGGCGATACATATAACGTTGTGTTTCAAATTCAATTTGCTACTTAAACGTCTATATATTGCAACAGAACACAGGATGTAAGATCATATAAGTGACACTTACAATAATGCTATAACACATTTTCTGACTGCCATAGACATGTTAAAAATTGATTTTGTTCTTCCTTTGTAAACTAGTCATACGTTTTGAACCAAGCTATGTTTAAAAAAGTATGTTATGTCAAAATGTGCATAATTTAATATTATTTTACGTCATGTGAAATATTTGTGTGTAAGTGCGCGCGTGCGCAGGGTGTTCACATTTTACTTAATAACTTCGTAGAAAATTGATTTTTCGTTCTGAAACTTGAAACTTGGTTCTCGTGGTTATAAGCTACATTCTCCATATAGCCAATTCTCCACATCTATAATTTTTATGTTTTTTTTTAATGAAATCTGTTCCTCATTATTTCGTTATCTTCTATAAAGTAATAAAATTTGTACATTAAATCTAGACAGGCATTTGCAGAATCGGACAGAGTTTTAACCTGATGTCTCTCTATCAGCGTGCTAATCTATGACGTTGCTAGATTTTCCACCAATCAAAAGGTCTAAAAATTATTTTAGACGGTCGCTTACAGCGTACAGATGGTTCAGTTCGTTACGAAGTCTTGCCATTGAAAGACGTACTCGCTGTCACGAGATTTTCGTGACAACACAAATCGATTTCCTTAAGACAGTAGTTGGTTAACGGTACGAGTTCTACTTAACCATTGCCACTTTATAGAACTAAAATTATTAAATAGATCATATTCTTGTTTTCTTTTTCACGAAGAGTGGAAGATTTCCGGATTAGGGGAGAAAACCTATCGTGCTACTCTGATTATTAACGCGAGAACACTTAACGAAGCCGGAATTGTGTAAGCCTAATACACGATCTATTTATACCCAGTTTTGATCCCTAAGATTAAGATTATTTAAGTTATAAACAATAGCAGTTTTATATCGCAGTGCGTGTGCGCCGAGACGTAAATATTCAATGGGATGATCTTAGGTCGATCAACGTGCAGACGAGCAGCGAGCGGAGCGCCTGGTGTCTACGCAAAAAGTTGGAATTCTACACAAGTAACTTATATGTAAAACAAGCCAATAGACTCATTTATTGAAAGACAATTCTTTATTTAACAATTTTATATTATAAAGCCATAAAACAATAGTAAATTGTATTGTGTTTATGAATAAAATTTTCCTATATCCTGATATAGACCCTGTTGTAATCTTCTATATATTAATACGTGAAGAGAAAACTTTGTACCCCTTTTTAAGCATATTGCGCGCACGGAGGAGTGTGAGATTTGGTGTGTATTTAAGTTTATATGCTGAAGGAGTGCAGAAAACTAAAATTTATGTATAATATGTGTTATAAATAAATTAAATAAAATTAAATAAAACATTCATTTGCACTTTAAAATTCATTTAAACTTTTTCAAACAATGGTAATTGTTAAAAATAAAATAATTTTGTTGCCAGGCAACAATAGTCTGTGGAGTGTATGTCAAGACAAAAAAGCGTTTATTTTATATTTTGTATATTAGATATCTGTGTTTTATATATTAATGTGCAGTTGAAAGTGAAATGCAGCTTGCTTAATATACACCTGTTGCAAAAGGAAAATTTTGTAGCAGCAATTTGAATTGACTTACTCTCGCCTAATTATTATTGGTGGTTTCAAAAAAGTGAGTACATTTTATTATTTTTAAATTAAACCCTGTCTAATCTTAGTTTCAGTAATTTCATTACATGTTTTTTTTACATTCAGATATTCGCACATAGTTCCATTATGCCTCGACATACAACATTGACGGGTCGGAGTGAGAGACAAAGAAGAAGGAATATATATTCGCGTGAAAGTCAAAATGATAATAGACCAAATGCAAATTTAAATAGTGTAAATAGTATACAAAATGATGAAATTATTTTGAGGGATACATTTCAATGCGCACTGGATGTCATTCCAAGAAATTTTAATACTTTTGATTGTGGATTAATGCATTTACAATGCAGGTTTTGCAATGCAAAACATTTCGAATCTGAGGTCACTTTAGGTGAAAGGACTGCATTCACTTCATGTTGTCATAAGGGTAAAGCAATATTACCGGCCTTAAGTCAAAATGAATACTTTAAATCATTGTATGATGGACTTACTTCAAATGAACCTTCAATAAAAAGAAAGTCAAAAAAGTATTTTGAAAACATTCGTAAATACAATTCATCATTTGCTATGGTTAGCTCAGAAGCTAAAATTTCGGAGACCGTTACGCGTGGAGTGTATCATTTTAAAATACATGATGTTTTTTATCACAGATCAGGTCCAATGACTGCTGGATATGGTCGCTCACCATGTTATGCGCAATTATATTTTTATGATGTTGACACTGCTGTCAATTATTGATTACGTGAACACTATAATCAAACATGCAATAACAATATAATGCGCGAAATCTCTCTTGAATTGGAACGCATTAATCCTTTCGTTCGGTCATTCATTGCAATGAAAGATCATTGTCAGAGAGTTGAAAATCAAAATAAAGAAATTTGTATGCTCATTAAAGTAAATCGTGATTTAGATCTGCGCCGTTATAATGATGCAGTTCAAACTGATGTAGCAGTAATATTTAGTACAGTTGATGGTGAGCCACCCTTTGAACGAAATATGGTTTCGTTTTCAAAAGTTAATGGTACCATTAAAAATATCTCTGTTTTGGATTCATCATTGGACCCTTTAGCGTATCCATTACTTTTTCGAAATGGTGATACTGGGTAGCATATCAATATTTCTCATAATGTACCAACTACATCTAATTCAAGAGTGCTCAGAAATAAATTAACCATGCTTCAGTATGCAGCCTATCGACTTGCAATTAGAAAAGATTTTAGCATGTTGCACCATTCACAAAAATTATTTCTGCAGTGGATAGTTGATATGTATGTGAGAATAGAGGGCACAAGGTTACATTTCATTCGAGAAAATCAAACAAGTCTTAGGTCTGAAGTTTACAACAATTTAACAGATTATTTAGAACCCCAATGCCAATAATGTTGGCCGTAGAGTAATTTTACCATCTTCATTCAATGGATCTCCAAGAAATATGTAGCAGAATTATTTAGATGGAATATCAATTGTACAACATTTCGGAAAGCCTTCTTTGTTTATTACAATGACTTGCAATCCAAGTTGGCCTGAAATAGTTAGCAATATTGGTGTAGGTGAGTCAGCTAATTTTCGACCAGATATTGTTGTGCGTGTATTCAAGTCCAAACTGAAAGCATTAATTGAGGGCCTTACACTAAAAAAAATCTTCGGTAAAGTTGAAGCACTCATTTATACAATTGAGTTTCAAAAGAGAGGATTGCCTCATGCTCACATTTTACTCTCTTTAAATGAGCAAGATAAAATTGTTAACGCTACCGATATTGATAAAGTTGTATCTGCGGAGATTCCTAACATTCAAACACATCCTACATTACATGAATATGTTGTAAAACACATGATGCATGGTCCATGCGGTGTACTTAATCCAAATTCTGTATGTATGAGAGATGGAAAATGCACAAAAGATTATCCAAAACGATTTAATGAATTTACATGTGAATCATTAAATGGATATCCATTATACAGAAGGCGTGATAATGGTATTAATGCTGAAGTTCGTGGTAGTTGCCTCGACAATCGTTGTGTTGTACCATACAATCCGTATTTACTTGCCAAATTTAATTCCTATATAAATGTTGAAGTATGCACTACAGTTAAAAGTGTTATATACATTTATAAATACGTGTATAAAGGCTATGACAGTGCATCTGTTGAGTTAGGTTCAGAGAGAAATGAACCAGGTCAAGAAATACAAATTGATGAAGTTAAAAATTTTGTAAATGGCCGTTATGTCGGAACAACTGAAGCTGTATGGCGCATCTATGAATTACCAATGCATTTTCAATCACATGTCATCGTTAGACTTGACATTCATTTACCGCGTAGACAGAATATTAACTTTCGAGAAGGGCAAGAACGTCAAGCAATTGAAAATGCAAGACAAACAAAATTATTAACATTTTTTGAATTGAATCGATCAGATCCATCAGCGAATGAATATAAGTATATTGAAATTCCTTTGCATTATGTGTGGGAATATTCCCGAAAAAAATGGAAGAAGAGAAGGCGTGGAGGTGATAAAATCATTACACGCATATATGTAGTATCACCAAAAGACATCGAACTTTTCCATTTACGATTGCTTTTATTACATGTCTGTGGTCCAAAATCATTTGAGGATGTTAGAACATACAATGGAATTATACACACTTCTTTTGTTGAAGCGTGCCATGCTCGCGGCATTGCTTCAAATGATAATGAATGGCGCGAATGTTTAAATGAAGCAAAAGAATTACATTCACCAAAACAAATCCGAAATTGACTGGCACATTTAATGCACAAATGTAACCAAATGTGCCAGTCAATGCATTGGCGTTATGGAATGAATTTAAAGTATATCTTAGTGAAGATTTTTTGAGAGATTACAACGAAGAAGTATCCTTTAATACAGCTCTATTAGAAATTGAAGATATTTTGAATGTTCATAATTTGTCATGTCAAGAACTTGGTTTACCAGTTCCCACGTATTCGCAGAGAACAGACGAAGCAAATGCTATTGATCCAATAGAACAAGAGTTTCTGTTTTGTGAGCATTATGAAATTGCAAATATTGAACAGCGTAATCTAATTGATCGTGTGATTCGTGAAGTTTTGCATCATGATACTGGATCTAATGTTTTTTGTTTAACCGCTCATGCAGGTTGTGGAAAACCATTCGCACAAACAGCAATCATTCACAAATTAAATTCGCTTAATCTTAGTTGCATTGCAACAGCGTTCAGTGACATAGCTTCAACTTTATTACTTGGAGGTAGAACTTTACACAATGTGTTTAAATTGCCTATACCCATTTTGGAAAATTCTGTAGCGAATATTACCGCAAATAGTAGCTATGGACGTTACATAAATTCATCATCATTGATAATTATTGATGAGATTTTTATGTGCCCACTGCAAGTGTTGAAAATCATACATAGATTATTGCAGGATCTATGCGATGAAAATGATAAACATAAACCATTTGGAGGGAAAACGATACTTCTGTGCGGTGATTTTCGGCAAATCTTACCAGTTGTCCCACATGGATCACGTGCAACTTTAATTGAAAATTGTGTCACGAGTTGGCATAAATTTGTTTATTTTCATAAAGTAACGTTTACTCAAAATATGAGAGCCTTACCAAGTGAAATAGAATTTGTCGAATTCTTGAAAAAATTGGTAATGATGAAGCCCCACAATTCCCTCAGTTTGGTGAAAATATTATTGAAATACCTCAGCAATTAATAGGAGATGAAAATAATATTATTAATGAGGTGTATGGAAATATTTCCGAAAACATAGTCTCAGATAACATATTGAAGTCAGTTATTTTAGCACCTAAAAATGATGATTGTACTTTTATTAATACTGATATACTTAATCGAATACCAGGTGAACAGAAAACATATCATAGCTACGATAAAATAATTTGTGATGATGACAATGAAATCAATAACTATCCAGTAGAGTTTTTGAATTCTTTGTGGTTTGCCACCACATAAGTTAGTATTGAAAGTTAATTGCATCGTTTTACTGATCAGAAACTTAAATACAAAGGAAGCATTAGTCAATGGAACAAGAATGCTCATCAAGTGTATGCATCGTAATGCTATTGATTGCGAAGTTTTAACTGGAACCGCACGCAATAAGAGAATTTTGATTCCACGTATAAATTTAACATATTCCGGCACTGTTTTACCATTTAACTTTCAAAGAACTCAATTTCCAATTATACCTGCGTTTGCGATGACAATAAATAAGTCTCAAGGACAAACATTCGAAAAATTGGAATTTTATTGAGGCAGCCAGTTTTTACACATGGTCAATTGTACGTCGCAGCAAGTAGAGTTCGATCATTCGATGGTTTGAGATTTTATATTTCCGAATATAATGGCTAAGAGAATTTAGCAAATGATGAAAGAGTTTTTACAAAAACATCGTTTACACAGAAGTTCTGAATCATTAAATTCACTTTCAAACTATTTTAAGTTCAATGGACAACATTTATTTTTTTAACCGCCGTTTTTTTTTGATTTAATGAAAAATATATGAAAAAATACGAGGCACGTATTTTTTATTTCATTTTTTATTTTGTATTAATTTTTATTTAAATTTTATATAATTCGAAAAAGATAAGCAAAATAACTGTGTAGCCTTGGCGAAACCTGGTCAGTATGGCAATAAAAAAAACCCAAGGAAATGTCAAAAAACGCGTTATTGCTTTTTAAATATGGCTTAGCCAAGCTAAACCTCATTTCTCCTATCTTTCATATTTTTCAAATAGCTCGAAAATTAATGCATAGAAAAAAAAATTATATAATCTTCAAACTGTTTTCGAATTTTGTACCTTACCAAAAATGAAATGTAATCCACTGGAATTGAAAACAATGTATCTTATACTTCTATGAATGTCAAGTCTCATTTTTATTAGCGTTTATTTGATTCAATAATAACATGAAAAAATTAAAACTGACAATGAATTATATCAAAAAATAAATACGAATACAAGCTGTAATAGTGTTTTTTTTTAACTGTTAATAACACTAAATTTTAAATTTCATAGGTACTGCAGGGAATTAAGGCAAACACCACACGCTAATGACGTATTTGTACACGCTCGCAGCTGACGTAATAGAACAAAATTCAAAAAAATTATATGCAATGATTATAGAGGTATACTCTTTGACAAAAGAACCTCAATAACGTTCAAACTTAAAAATTTAATGAATTACGGTCGAATTTCGACCACTGGGCGACCACTAGTTTCAAATTAACCTATCTATACTGTAATAATTTGTATCGTAACAAATATTTGTATATAATATAAAATAAAAGTTATATGATAAATTTTAAAATTTATAAATAATGCTACAACAGTAATCTAGAACATTTTTATAAACGGAAAATAAGAGACTAAGAAAGATACATATTGCAATAAGTCAAATTTACACCTATTATAAATATTTAATTGTAGTATTTGTAAACACTTTAAAACTTTCAATAACAACGGGTTTCAAGGATAAATCCTCATCATCAGGTTATAAATGAGGGTGCCTTGTCTCCTGACAATTTTTAGGCCTTTTGTTAGCAGGGAAGCTACTTAACGATAAACTCTCTTTTAAATATAACCGTCTACATAATACTGCCATTGACATTGAAATACGTACTGGCAATCGCGGAGCAGTAATAATCTCGGGCGATAACGATGCAGATAACAGTGCGTAATGGTGCGAACCAGGTTGCGACGTGGCATGAAGTGCTTTGTAATGTTTGGTAATAATTTTTGACGACTTTTCCAGGAGGATTGGTGTTTTTATAACCTGATGATGAGGATTTATCCTTGAAACGCGTTGTTATTGGAAGTTTAGTTTTAAAGAAGTCACAAGACGGCGAATAACCAAGTGTTTAGAATTACTACAATTAAATACTTATACACGTGACTTGGAGACTATAATATAATGAATCTATTATAAAGTAATTTAGCGTACGATAGCATGTTCCAATGAGAATTTGTATCTAGTGGTAATATTTGTTATTAAATTAAAGAAACCAATATATGAGTTTTCTTATAAAGAAAGTTTTATAGCCTCCCGAAAAGTAATAAAATTAAACAGGATTTATTTGCATGTTTTGTTGTGCCAGAAGACAGTCTTTTGCAGGAGGAACGTTAATGTTACTGAAGCCGCTGAAGAGTGAGGGAATATTTCAGCAATTAGCTGATTTTATCCTCGTAGGATATAATTCAGTCTCGTTTGAACTCTATAACGCGTGGTCACATCGCTGCTGGCTTATGACGATAGGTCTACCAAAAGCATACGACAACTAGAAAAATAATTCGCGAGTAAGTTAACATCGAGTGCTATTACTGTCTAGTACAAAATTGTCCGCATAGGGATTGAAAGTTAGCTGGAGTAATATGTAGTTATATACACAGTATAAGTCAATATTATATATTAATTCACTACAGTTCGTAGAAGTACCCAACCCGAGAACAACCCTGAACGCTGGTGGCCAGGAGGGGATCGCGACGGTATTTTGAACGTCTATCTAAAAGAAACATCTGTCGCCGCTTATCAGGAACGGAGGATCGACATCGCATCGTCCATCAAAAAGAGAAGTGAAATTGTTGAGGTAAACTTTATTAAAAACAGTCATAATCTTAAAGACAAAAAGAACTTGTATAAAGCAAATTTTTGTATAGGCCTAATTAGGATATAGAAAAAAATTATTTTAAGTTTGTAAAGAATAGGTTAACAGAAACAGTTAATTAATTTTATTTGTTATCAGAAACAGTAGTAAAGTATTAATGCAATTTAAAAAAAAGCAAATATTTAATAAAACTTAAGCATTCCAGTATCTGAGTACCGACAACTTATTCTATGCGACATTTGTACATCGCAATATATGACAATTTTAAAAATCATTTGCTCTTAAGACATTCATGTTTGAAGATACATTATTGAATATAATTCACATAAGTTAGTTGCTATGTGCTTCATAATCAACATCATCATCATCATTTTTCATCACAGCGGCAAGATGCTGCTTGTTCCGCCTTCAAAGAACCTCCAGCCATCTCTTCCACACACATACACGCGCGCGCGCGTGTCCTATATAAACCTATAGGTTTATATTACGATTAACTCGTTACAGCTTTTTTTTTAAGATTCTGAGTACACTAATTTCCACAATATAGGGTGCGAGTCTATAGATGAAGGCGCTGCGCGTCCCTTACGGCCACGACTTGCGGTAATGGTTGTCTCACGTAGTGTTTGATGCCCCAACACCTAGTTGCAAGGCGACAGCAACATATTATCCTATAACAGTAGGATGGAGTATTACAGTTGACTAAATCCAACTAGATTCCCGCATATTTGAAAGCCTGGATTTCAAACACAAGCCGGTGTAGGATCATTTCTCTTATGGCCTAACTTGGTACTGGTGGCTACTGCTGCTATCCGCCAGGAATATTTATCGACCTTACGTATCTAGATCCGTACGTATTGTACAAACTGATCTCTTGTAGGATGTGGCACTCCACCATGCAGTACGGTGTTAACTGGAGAGGGGCTCGTCATCCAACCAGGGGAATTTGTTAGGATCAGTGCCCGGTCAAACCAGTACAAAGGTACTAACTCTCCAAATTCCCTCGACCCCGCTAAATTCGTTACATGCAGCATTCATCAATATGATTAACGAACGGAGTTTCAATTAAACTTTAGTAACTTAAAAATACTAGATTTCAAACGTATGTAAACGTATATATTTAAAATAAAAAATGATTTTTATAAAAAACCTTACATTTAAAATTATTGTAGACGATAATTTTAAATTTCACAGAAGTAAAATGATTTGTTAGTGCGATTTGTATTTTTAAAGATTTGTTATTAAACGTAATTATTTGAAAATGCCGGTAGTTATTCGGTGAGGTTAAATGCAGTATTCAGATTGTGCGAACTAAGTATTAACGTAATTCGAATAACTTAAGGATACCAGCTTGTAACAAGAATATTTGTATATATTAAGTATGCAAATCACAATAAAGAGAACCAGTATTTCTGTTTGCACACTGAATGAGGGGATGCCGTTGAACGTACTAACTGAGCCCGATTGTTACGGATTGTTTGAATAATGTACACCGCGTCCGACGGATTGATTGAAGTACACTTCGGTACCGGGTTGGACAATGAAATTTATGTATTTACTGGAGAATAAGTTGCATAAGTTCAATCTTATACGTGGGACCATCGAGCGAACCCTTAAGTCAGATTCGACAGGGATTATAAAAACAAAATCGATAAGTTTGGTCACATTTATAGCGTAATTAATTAAACATTTGAATACACGAGAAGACATGTATTTTGAACATTTGAATACAAAACATGAAGACAGACGAGAGTTAAAGTGTACAAAAGCTTGCAGCGGGCGGTGACATTGTTTTGTGAATGTGATTTTTGTTCCTAAGAAACAAGAAAACTATTCTACAAGCCGTATAAAAACTGAAATTGGTCAGAACCGTGAGTCAGTGTCAGTAGGGAATAAGAGAATAGCTGCTACACTCTTCTTGTATCATTTATTATTATTGTTTCATGACTTCCTTAAATATTACGTAAGTATTATTCATAATTTCTATATAAGTAACTCGAAAGTTTCTTGCAATGGTTGTTGTGTAATACGAGGTTACTTAACTAATTAAGACCTCTAATTCTATAGAGGTCGAAACGTCATGTTTCTTAATTTTAACTTAAGATGGCTAATGTCCGATATCTTATAATTTGAAATGAGTATATTGTGCCATCGATTAATAATAATTTTAAGTTTGATACTTACTTTAAAAACACATCTGGATTCCATTAAACGAGCCAGTATTAGGGTAATTATAGTACGCAATACTTGATCTGCTCATAGGCCGGCAGGGAGGTACATTACACAACACATAATTTACCTCCTCTCGGTTAAAACTATAGACGCGCACAACGGTTTTGTAACAGCAAAATATTCTAACCCCTATGTGCTCTGTCCCACACGCACTCACCCCCCCACACACACACATATATATATATATATATATATTGCAACAGTACAAATGTATAGGGTACTGTGCATTACACGAATAATTAAGATAATTAATAAAATTAAATAAATAATTCATATTGTTAGTAATAATAATAATTCATCTTTCAATCTTAACTGTAAATGGAATGACCAAATTTCATGCTTGGACAGGTTAATCACGCCACGCAGCTGTGTTTGTGTGTACACATGTATTTTACATGTGTGTGTGAGACCAGTTGGTTCCTGTAAAGCGTCACCCCTAAATGAACGCTATTCATGAATTATTTAAATTGTAAAGAGTGTGTGCATAATATCACAAAACCAATTACGCCACAGTACGTATAAAATAAAGACGCACATGTGTACACAAAATAGTCCGAAAATAATAAAAAGTGCGATTATAGTGAAAATAAATATAAATAAAACTTATATTAATTAAGATAGGGAAAAACGGCTTACATACAGTGAACACATAAAAATTACCGACAGGATGAATATCGGGTAATTTGCAAAAGACTTCGCATGTTGCGAAGACAAGCGGAATAACAGACTGAGACCTGCAGAACATTGTCGTAACATGATTTTTGCGCCCTAGGGTATAAATACTCGAGACGCACCAACTTATTTCTCTTTCTCGTACAGCTACCGTGGCAGCCGGAGGAGGCGGCTCTGCCCAACGACAACAACTCTTTTTCTATCAACCACAGCAGCAGCCGGAGGTTCTTCACGACTACTCATCACTTTCGTGAGAGCACCTGCAACCTGAGGACATGACGGGATACGAGGGAGCAGCCAAGTACATGGAATAGAGTCCAGCGTACGGAATGAGGCAACGGACTGCAGAGAGGATCTGAAGGACGAGGATCAAGGACTTCAGGACTACACGACTACAGAGGAGCATCCAGGATCGAGGACCTAGGACCGGAGAGGATACGCTGATTATTACCATGACAAATAAGGTGAAACAAAACTATGTATTTGTAAAAACAAAAAGACTCCCGTAAAGACAATTAACTATGCAAAAAGAAAGACAATCTAATTCAAAGATGAATTAGTATTTTTGAAAATGTAAATGTTTGTTTGTATAGTAGTTTTAGAGTATTGTTTAAACACATGAAAGTATAATTTTGAGAAATAATTTACTCAATGATATTTAAAGTAATATGAAAGTAAAGAGTAAATTTTATAATCTTGAATAAATAATTTAGTCAATGATATTTAAATTAATATGAAAGTTAATAGTAAATTTTTATTAGAAAACAAAGCAATGCATATGCAATATAATAAAAAGAAAATAGATTATTATAAAGAGGTTAGATACTCTAATAGTTATCACAGTAATGAGCAAGTCGAGAGCAATATTATATAATAACAAATGTTTATTGTAGTATAAGAGTGTATATTATGTTCAATGTGTAATATGAGATTATTACTTATATGGTAATAACTAGATGTGTGCTACGGCTACACACATGCGAATAATAATGATATTTTTCAATCGCAACAGAATAGAAAATTTTTAATTAATAAATTTTTAATTGATTCTAAACCATTTCACGCTGTGTTATTATTATTACGATTACACCTGTCATAATTTTATTGCGTAAGTAATTTTGCAAAATAAATGGCTCACAAGAAGTTGTGGGCTTCACATATACTTAACGTTGTAATATATTCCTTTGTAAGTAACTCCTTGAGTTTCCTGCAGGTCTCGTATGTAACATCTTCAAATGAATACACTGCAAGTAGGTTTATTTTTACGTGACGTAAGTTTCTCAGAAATTTTTCTGTATCTTTAGAGGTTTGTTTGAATTGTAATTGAATGTTTCGCTTACAATACAAACGGATAATCGAATTTACTTCGATTCTCTTATCGATTGTTTTACGTGATTTATTGCCATTGTGTACGAGTGTTATTTACTTTAAAGACACATCTGAATTAAGTTAAACGAGCCGGTATTAGGCTAGTTATAGTACACAACACTTTATCTGCTGATAGTCCTAGAGGCCGAGTATATTACACATCACATAATTTACCTCATCTGGGTTAAAACTATAGACGCGTACAACGACCCATTACAACGGCGGCGGATTGTGTCATTACGGCCGCAAGCTGACGCTGCTGCTGCTTGATTTCACAATGGCGCCGCTGTTTGGTTAATTAAGTACAGCATAAACATGTTACCGTCCCAGACGTATTATCACTTCACGTGCATTGCATTTCACTTTTGCCCAGTAATTAACAACAAATAGCGCTGTCATTTACTGCAAACTGCCCGCAGTAATTAGTTTAGTTGATAGTGACCGAAAATTCAGGCACAGCTAAAGAGTTCGTCAAATTATATATACATATTCCAATAAGTTATTTTTAAATTAAAATGCATTAAATTTTGAGGGCTTTCAACATATTAATGTTAAGTAATACTAAAATTAATTACTTTATTAAATCACGTCCGTAGAACGTTTTTGTAACAGCAAAATATTCTAACCGCTATGAGATCTGTCCCCCCCCGCATATATATATATATATATATATATATATATGTATTACATTTAATATTTATAAATAAATTTTACTTCAAGATATACCTTTTTTTTCCTTATTAGGAAGATGTTTCGGGTACTATCTTGTACCCATCCTCAGCTTTCCGGTTTTCGTGTCTCGTGAAGTACATATGTGTTGGTTGACTATTATTATTGTGGCTTCCTGTTGGCTTCTGGTACTTCAAATTGGTTTTATTGTGTGTCATTGTGGTGTATGTGTTAGTTTTTTGTGTATTTTCGATGTTGACTGCTTTGAATATTGTGTCATGTTTTGTATTGATTTGTATTTGTTCAGGTATTAGTATGTTTTGTGTTTTTTGTTTGTATATTTGTAAATTTTTCCATATGTTCATTATGGTGCCTTTGTGTGGTAAGTGTTTTATTGGCACCATATATGTGCACATATATTTTTACAGAAAAATAATATGTGAAAATTGCAGCCTGACAATGCACCTAGACGTACGTCGTTTCTTGTTAAGAATTTTTCCAGGCTAGGCAAAAGAAAACGTCATAATGATAACACGGAAACTGCTGTATTCACCAGATGTGTCCTAGTGTGATCTCTCCTTCTTCCAATAGTAATAATTATCATGAATGGACAACGTTTTGCGACAGTTGCAGACGTAAAACGAAAATTGCTTAGCGACCTCAAGGCTGTACCAAAAAGTGCATGCTTGAAACGTTTTGAAGAGCGCAAAACGGCTGGCATATTCGTGTTACATTTGATTGAGACTACTTTGGGGAGCAGGCAGTTTAAGTGCTGATGATTGAAGGCATAATTGTTAAAATAAACAAAATCTGCAATAACTTTTTGACCAAGCCTCAGACAGCCCACTTGTCTAAAATAAACACCACCAAGACTGGAGGTCGTCATTGCCGACGATGTTGGTGTGCGTCACCCATTAACGAAAATGCGCAAATTTACTTCTGACAAAATGCAAGTGACGTCTGTTTATCGAATGCTTAGACAAATGTTGAACAAAAGTCAACAAAACAAAATTTGTACAAGTGACATTTATTAATCGACGCAACATCTGTAACAATTAATCACACACCTGTACCAATAGAGGCTGAAATTAATTACGTGGAGGTTACCTTGATCAGCGACTTATTTGTCAGAAGAATACTGAAATCGAAAGAATGCAGTTAATACAGAGGCTTTCGCGGCAGGCGACGTAATGACTAAAATTACTATCCGGGCTGTGAGGCTGTTGTCTTCCATTTTGTTCATGTCGAAATGTGTATACTCGAACAGACGTTTCGGCCTCACCCCTGAAGGCCATCTCCAGTGTAATATGGACTCACTGACAAGGTGTACGTCAGTACAATCACAGTACTGACGCAAAGGCTGAGCGAAGGCTTCAAGGTCACACAGATATCCTAGTTTATTGGGCAGGAGTTTAAACTATAATTAAATAACACATTACTGATATATATATATAGTAGGCAACTCTTCTATATCTCTTGCAAGTTTAATATAATAAACAGTTTCCAAATAATAAATTCTTCTACAAGCATATTTTATTACATTACATTGGTGTATTATCACCTGATAGAAGATTCACAGTATTATTATGTGTCTTCAGAGGTTCCTTTATGAATTCAATACACTGTAATTTAATAAAATATTGTTGCAGAAGTATTTATTTGTAAAACATATTTATTATATTACATACTATAAATTTATAATCAAATTAGTAATGTATAACTTACCGTCTGTGACTTACAGCAAGAAGTATTTTCACTTAAAATTTACATGTTTCGGAACTTTGTCCCATCATCAGAATTTTAAAAACGTTATCTTATCCCATCATGCGATGGCATAATTGTCGAATATTTCAAAAATATTAAAACACATTATTAGTTATACATTACTAATTTGATTATCAAATACGTGGCTTGGTACTATAATCGGAAATATTCCATAAATATAAATATAAATAATATAGAATATACAAATAATAGTACTTTATATTGTTTAATGTTTTTTAATTTACACAGATTCAACAGTTTTGTAATAAACTATCACGCTCAGAATTATTTAATTATAGCATCATATTATATTTATAATTATATTAAAATATAATTATATAATTCTTATGATAACAGTACATTATAAAATTGGTGAGAGACTGTAAATTAAAGCAATAAAATATATCCTTTCAAAAATAAATACTAGCTCTTATTATTTATATAAATTATAAAAAAGAATAATGTGAATATGTGTGTGTGTGTGTGTGTGTGTGTGTGTGTGTGTGTGTGTGTGTGTGTGTGTGTGTGTGTGTGTGTGTGTGTGTGTGTGTGTAATCTTTACAGCATGCCTTCAGGTTTCTTCCAGTAATAATAAAAGATATACTTCATAACGAATTAAGCGTCTATAGCATATAAATAAATACAATTGCAGGATAAATGTATGTAATTGTATAATCACACACACACACACACACACACACACCTACATATAACCATATACAGTTGTTATACCCTGTGTAGATATTTTCTCGTCAAGTTATTCAAACTGGTTCGTAGCGACCCTCTAGTCATCTCTATCAATAAGCAACAAAAACGTAAATAAAATAATTTATTAAACATAATTTGTTTTTGCTGACATTAAGACATGCCGCGCTCATTAACTACATTCTGTTCCTACTACAGAAGTATATATACTTTGTGACTTCGTAATTGCAGAAGGGGATGAAAAAGACGATTATTTTTCTAACAGAAAGAATAAAAATGAAGGCAAATTATATCCTGCCACGAAAATTGACAGACAATTAAAAGCTGAAGATTTGTTTGCAAAATAACAACAATTCATGGGGTTGTGTAGTTTCCCACGCACGTTATTGAATCGGAATCACCCCGCCCTTGTAGTTAGTTAGACCTACGTATTCTGACTAAGTAACTACTGCGTGATTGGTTGTGAGTTGTTAACAAAGACAAGGTTGTAATTTTGGATACAATTGTTGGGTTAATCAACTTGATTGTTAATGTCATAGGTTAAGTTACTATCAGATATTAATTTACAGTAGTTGATTCAATACGTTGCGCGTATTGCCTAATTAAGTAGAACAAGTTTATATACAAGAACACAGAGATCATCGTAAAAACTGAATCTGGTGAAGTTATTAATGAAGTGATAAATAAAGGGATCAGATAAGGGTGTAGCATTCCGCCCACACTTTTTAATTTATATTTAGATGATGGTTTTAGAGAGTGAAAGCAGAGGCTAGAAATACTGAATTTCAATGACAGTTTCAGTGAACATAATTTCGTCAGACCTTTGATGTTTGCTGACGATCGGGCGTAGTTTTGCATTTAAACGGGGCGTTGCTTGTCTTTGACGTCGTTCGTTGTGTAAACTTGCGCCAGTCTGGAGATGTTTTGCGGTTCTGTCCAACGGACTTGGAGGGTAAGTAACGGTTCTTTGTTATATTGAGAGGAAGATAATATCGTTTTCTACAGTTAATAATACCAGAAAAAATACAAGATAGAAGAAGTCAAGGCAGACTATTACTAGTTGAATAATCTAAGAGAATGGTTCTACTGTACCCGAATCGATTTACTGAGAGTAGCTGCATCTAGAATCGTGTTGCCAACCGCCTCAGAGGCGACGGAATTTAATGAAGAACAAGAAAAAGAAAAAGGAGAAGAAGAAGAAGAAGAAGAAGAAGAAGAAGAAGAAGAAGAAGAAGAAGAAGAAGAAGAAGAAGAAGAAGAAGAAGAAGAAGAAGAAGAAGAAGAAGAAGAAGAAGAAGAAGACCTCTAACAGGAAGTCTAATCGAGTTGTAGATAAAGCGAAGAAATGCACATTAAAGTCTGCTGTGAATTGGAATGCAAGTTTAAATGTCCTTAACATTCAGTTGTACGGAAGAAAAGTAATTAGGTTTTGGATAGGAACAGTAATTACTACTCTAAACCTCTCTCTCTCTCTCACTCTCTCTCTCTCTCTCTCTCTCTCTCTCTCTCTCTCTCTCGTTATAACACGAGTTTCATCGTAAATTAGCGCTCAAACGTCATGTTTAATTTCTAATTTAAGTTTTCCTAAAACAAACAGATATTTTAAATTGTGTGTTTGTAGGTGCACGTACGGATGTCTGTATACGTGTACGTGTGTATGTGTTAAAATTATTACACCGCGAAGATGGCGTTGTTCTCCTGTTCTTCGCCTACTTGCACAAACAAATCACAGTTAGTGTTATTGCGTACACGTTAATTAGATAACCATTTATCTTCCAAAAAGTTTGTGTAATTACGGAACGCTTGGTTTCGCTTTATAAAAAGCAACAGTAAAACGTATTACGTGCCAGAGAGGGTGCTGCCGCATGAAACAGAATTTAAATTTCTTGTCTAGGAGTCACGAGACAAATTCAGAACTTGAAAATTGCAAGACGATATAAAGAAAATGTGATGAATATTGTATGGAAAGTATATATACCACCGTCCACAAACTATTTCCGAGCACCTTATTTTAGAAGAACAAAACGGTTTCAGGAAGGCCAGGTCTTGTATAGAGAATGATTTTATTATTACACAAGTCACTGAGAAGCATGGCGAGTCAATAAAGTAGCTTTCGTTGACTTTGAGAAGGTCTTTGATACAGTAGATAGAAGTATGATGTGGCAAATATTAAAAGAACGGGGATACCCACAATAAGTTATAAGAACTATACAGCGCATATGTAAAGGAACAAGAATAGTTGTTCAAAATAATTGTAGGATATCTCAACAAATGTCTGTAAATCAAGGTGTTGCACAAGGGTGCAGTATATCACCGACACTTTTAATATTTATATCGAAGATCTAGAAAAGAAATTGGAACGTCTAGTGAACTCTGGTATTGGAATGCCACGTGACAGATATTTGAGTGTGTTGTTGTCTGCAGACGACTTACTTGTAATTTAAAATAAAGAATCTGCTTTTTAAGCTTCAACAGATTTGCAAATAGTACAATATGTAAATTTTTACTACAAAAGAAAAGGAAATTGCAAAGAATTAATAAGAAAAAAAATAATACTTAATGACCAATTATAGAATAGGTGAGCTATTTTGATTATTTGGAAAATGATATTGGCTATGACAAGAATAGAATTGTTATTGATGTCAAGTTAGGTAAGTTGCAGACAATACGTGGGACAGTCAATCGTATTTTTAGAAACAAGTCACGTCGAGATACAAAATAAAAATTTTAGAAAGTTATGGCGGTCCTTGCACTGTCCTATGGGTGTGACGACAACCAAGAAACAAGAATATAAAATACAAGCCTCGAAAATGGTGTTCCTAAGACGAGTTAAAAAGTGTTTTAAAGTTGACCGTATAAGGAATAAGTGGATATGAAAAGAATTCCAATTTTCCAATTTGAATGAAAGATCAAAAGATTATAAACGACGATAGAAACCACACTTAGAAAGAATGTTATAGTCAAGACTGTATCCATTGAAGCCTGGAAATATAAATCTACAGGACACAGATGTGTGGGTAGACCCAGGACTAGAGGATCTTTGAAGGAAGAACAGAAAGGACCTTGCCTATGCACAATGGTGATGATGAAAACGCGTTGAGAACACGTAACACCTCAAAAACGTAAAGAATCAATCTAAGATCTCTGCTACAAAGTTGTTGCTAAGATGGCTGGTGTTGTACTAAACTGAACACAATCGTACAATATTGACAGGGGTAAGTCGTTCATTTCCGTGAGTCGGTTCACAGAGTAGTGGCTCTTGGCTGTTAACCGGTTGTGGGAACCGGCTCGTATGACTACTTCTTCTTCGTCTGCTCAACCCAGATGTTAGTGGTCTTGCGCTTTCTTCCCTCCGTGTCCTAATCACTACGTACCTTCTTCCTACTTGTATCCCATCCTGTGTGGGCCTTCACCCACTTACACCACTCGATCAGTGTTATGGCCAGTTTGAATGGCGTATCAGGTAACTAACCATAATATTTTCCCAAGCAGAATTATCACTGTAGCACACCACTATATAAAAATATTCCGATTAGCGCTTTCAAGCTTCACAGCTCATCGTCAGATCGGAAGTGAACAAATAACATAAAAACAAATCCTTCACCCCCACCCCACCACACCCTGCTCACACACAACAAGCTATAATTCAATGTCCCTTCCCCCCTCTGAGCCCTGTCCCTCTATCTGGACAGTTACATATTTTTCTAGCAAATTCCTTGTGTTTCAGTGTTTTGTGTGTGTCCAGATGGAGGGACAGGGCTCAGAGGGGGGAAGGGACATTGAATTATAGCTTGTTGTGTGTGAGCAGGGTGTGGTGGGGTGAGGGTGAAGGGTTTGTTTTTATGTTGTTTGCTCACTTCCGATCTGACGATGAGCTGTGAAGCTTTAAATCACCAATCGGAATATTTGTATGTAGTGGTGTGCAACAGTGATAATTCTGCTTGTGATTTTAACCACTAACACAACTTTCTTCATTAACATAATATTTTCCGTTTAAGCAACTATTCCAATCAGCGTCCTTCTTTTACCCGCTCTATTCAAAACGGCATTAACAGGCCGTTTTTCCGTCCATAATATTCTTAATACCTTTGCCTTTCGTTTATCTATTTAAATAAGCCTCAACGATTACTAGATTCCTTAGTGACATCCCTTGGTTTCTCCTCCAACACGATGCATTAATGGTCTATTTTCTTCCTGGTTCCTATTTACATCAATCCGTGTTTCACGTCTATACAGAAACACTTTTCATGTAAAAGATTTTATGAAGTATTTTCTGACCTCTACACCAGTGTCACTATAAGTTATATCCTCTTCTTTTACGTAAAGGTGACATTTGCTAGGACTATTCTAGATTAAAATCAACATTACGTTGTCTATGACTTGAAATTGAGCTACCCCGATAGTTAAAAGTCTTGACCTCCTTCAATTTTACAATTTTTCTTCTTCTGGTCTATTTTCTAGGTATAACCAATATACCCTACGTACACATATGAACATAGTGAAACGACGAAAGAACACTGGAAGGAATGAACAGAAAGAAAAAAAGGAAACGATCGTGAACAAGTTACTGCATGTAATCCATTGAAAACTTTCCTTATTGTTATGTATTAATAGATTGCATAAGTAAACGTAAAAGGAAATTGTAATCCGTAGTTGGGTAACATATCGTACAAAAAGATTAGTATACTGGTCGGAAAAGTGTGTACAAATCATTTTTTCTATTTTCCTTTATCGGGTCACTGATAGTTTGGCAACGGACTTTATATAAACTTCTGACTAACTGTCATCAGCTAATTGTCAAGGAAGTACCATTAGCCAATAAATTTAAATAATTTGTTAAATCCAGTATGAGGGACTTTGATTATGACTGCTTAGCTTGACGCCAGCTTGTCACTTAAAATTCATGAATATAAACAGCTCAAAAGCAGCGATGCAATTTTTCAAAGTAACGTAATTTTAATTTCAAATATTCGCAGCGCTTGTTGGAGCCAAGCAAGTAGGACAGACGGACGTGCTTTAATCCAATCATAAAATGGAACGTGAAGCAACAGACGCAATCAATAAGATTAGTTTTGGAAATGTGTTTGCTCGCAGCAGCAACATCGCATAAAGTACATGCATATAGTTTAATATGGTAATGAAATGTATCATCATCATCATCGTCTTCAAGGATCAAAGCAAGGACGATTTGTTCCGATCTCAAATAGGCAAAGATTAGAGCTGGTCACTCCAGCGCTTCCTCAGACGTCCCACACCTCTCCGTCCCCTCGGCTTATAGTTCCAGAATTGTTTGGGGATGCAGCCTTATATTGTGCCAGTTTTATTGTATGATTCTGAATCTTCAGTTCCGCCGAAAAAAAAACCTTTTCAGTAGGATACTACCATCGGATATGAGATTCTTGCGATTTGTCAAAGGCTGCACAGGAAAATAACTCTATAACTATGGCATTCGTAAAGAATTGATTAATTTTTAATCCAAGATCGTATTGCAGAGAATAAAAAGGAACAGATTGCTCGTCTGAATAGGATGCCAGATTTCTTAAGGAAAGTTACCTAATGGAGTTTGTTAGTACAAGCCTGTTGGACAACGAAGTATAGGAAGACCTAGGAAGCGTTGGTAAAATGGGTGTACTTACTTTGGGACAGGAACAGGTAATTAGACTAGTCCCTTACAGAAGATGAAGAAGAAGGGTACAGTATATATTATTCACTTGCAAAAGTTTTTATTATTGTGGTCTTAAACCGATGCTGTAAACATTCGTTCACGCATGCAAACGAATGCAAAATGTGTGATGTGCAACACAAAGGGCAATGATGAGGATTGGAGAACTGACAACCAATTTTCGGATTAAAAACAAAAGGAGAAATAAATTTATATATACCGGTGTGTGTGTGTGTGTGTGTGTGTGTGTGTTTGGTATGAAATCAATACTCGGCAGTGTCAGCGAGTAAACATAACGTTTATTTTAATAGCCGATGAAATATACTCTGAAGAGAAACACATCACTAGTTGGAAATGGATATGTTTACTACGGAGCAATTTTCTGCACGTGCAACCACACAAACATTCGAGAATCTTCTTTACGTATGAATCACATTATTTGTTTGATACTGACGGATATATCTGTTATGAGCCATTTACTATTTCTGGACACGATTTCAACGCGGTTATATAAATATCGCATCTCTACAACAACAGTGCGATCTTTCTTTTGAAGTATTCTATTTTAATTGCAAGGCTCCGTAAATATACAGACACGTGCTGTTAAATAGAAATACTTCTGTGTATGAGTCGTCGATGCCACGGCGACGGCCAATAATAAACCAAAACAAGACGCAGCAACAGATGCAATCGATAGTAGTCGCCCAGTAAATGTGTTCACAGTAAGTCTGTTTACATGTTCGCAGGTCTCTTCACAGACATCAGATATTATTTATAGAGACCATGTGGTTTGTGTCTATATAACGGCAGCTGACAATTTTACATAAACAACATGATTTCTGTTTTGTTATGTGACAAAACGCAACACACCCGCCCCCGCTGACGCAATATCGGCTGGAAATCGGATTAATATTATTTTGTTTGGCACAAAGTTCGACACATTGCTTACCTTATACGTCATACGTGATGTTTTTCTGCTTGATTTATATTCAAAATGAAATAACATTACAAGTTTTGATTTCGCATGACTTACTAATCTGAAGCGTTCGTTGTATATCGTTTGTGTATACAACGTTATGTCACATTTGGCTTCCTTATCGTATACCTCTCAGTCTGACATTGGTATGACGCCAAAATCGTTCTCTTTTTTAAGTTTGTTCTAAGTCTCCGTAAGTACTAATATGTTTATTTCTCTTTCTTTCTTTCTTTCTATCTATAATCTGCTGTTGTTTCGTCGTAATATCTACTCTGATGTTCTAAATCGCTATATTCATATCTTTCTAAATCCAAACTCTTTTCCGTTTTTGTTTTCGAATGTCTTTATCATTACATCCGTCCTGGTTTCCGAGGCTAATCTTGGAATTGTGAGTTGTTGATTGAGACCACCGTATAGGACAACCAACCCTATGCTGGCTAGATTTTTTATCGACCTTCTCTGGTCTAGATTCAGATCCATCTTTGGGAATGTAGAAAAGAAACCCAAAAACATTTTATAAAACAATGGTAATACCTAAACTATTGTATTGTTCTGAAACCTGGGTCATAAAAGAGAAAAGATGAATAGAAGATACAAACAGCAGAAATGAAATTTGTTAGATTAGTTAAAAGGTTTATTAGACGAGATCATATAAGAACTAAGGAGATGATAAGAAGTGATTTAGATATTTTTGCAGTTAATGAAATAATACAGTAAAGAATACAGAAGAAAATGAATTCAACACATAGAAAGAACGGAAGAAAATATAATACAGAAGATAGCGAAAGATTACAACCCTAGAGGCATAAGAAAAGTTGGTAGACCTACGAAAAGGTAGACTGTGAAATAAAAACAGACCGCTAAAGCCTAAAACCGTTAAGAAGATGATGATGATGTTCTCCTTTTTTAAATCCATGTAGTCTTCTTTCTTGTACACTTAATCGCCTGTTTTCCTTCAAACTTCAAGAGGAATCGCTAAAGGTTCCCAATCTATCTCTTCTGCGACAGGGAGTTGCTTTCCCAACGGTCTAAACTCTCGGACTATTTTTATTAATTATTGTCTCTTGACATGTCAGCACGGTTATTTATTTATTTTTTTTTGCATTCTGATAAATCTGACTATATTCTCTACTTTACACTGTCGTCTTCATCATCTTCACAACATGGCCTGTTCCGCCTTCAAAAATCCTCCAGCTGTCTCTTCCTGGATCTACTTACACACCTGTCTCTTATAGGTTTGTATTTCCAGACTAAAACTAGGCAGCCAGACTAAAACTAACTAGGTTTGGCCAGTCTGAATTCTAACATTCTTTCTAAGCGTTCTTTCCACCGTTCTGTGCAACGTTTTAATTTTCAATTAAGTTAGAAACTTGTAATTCGTCTCTTATGGCATCGTACTTTTTACGGTCAAGTTTAGAACTCTCCTTAAGAACGCCTTTTCCAAGGACTGTATTTTACTGTTTTGTTTCTTGGTTGTTGTCTATAATTCACATCCACAGAACAGTACAGGGACTGCCATAACTTTGTAGAGCTTTAATTTTGTATCTCGACGTACCTCGTTACTAAAAGTACGGCTGATTTTCCCACAGATTGTCTGAAATTTACCCAATCAATAACATAATTCCTATCGTAAACGTCTTATGTCACTACTTGTAACAAACGGTCCTGAGTGTACTAACTTCTACCGTCCTTAACAGTCAGTCGTTTTGTTCTACCACTGTCAACTCCGCAAGTCAGCACTGGTCGTGCGATCTTCATAACTTGTGTATCTTCACTTTACCATCAAGCCTACGGTATTCATTTTCACGTCCCATTCCTTAAATATCTAGAAATTCCAATTCTTTCGTTGCTGTCTTCTTGGTTCTTCCAGGTATTTTGGTCAATCGTACGTCCCTAAATATTGAAAGTCCACGACCTCGTCTATAACTTTCCTCCCGATTTAAAATTTGTATCGAATGTGATCTATTAACTGTTGACAATGTGACCATTGACTTAGTCTTCATTGTTGAGACTAACGTCGTGTTATATTTTGTTGCTGTTATTACAAACTTATAAAGAAGTTTCTGCGAATTGTCTTCTCAATCCGCTATGAACACACAATACGTATCTGTCTATTATTCATTTGATACCATTTATTGTCCCGGTAGAGTCAATAGGCCTATTTATCATTAGATTAAACACAGATGAGCTGAATGTTCCTTGTCGTATTCCACCTACGCACTTGATTTTGCTGTCAACTTGTATTGATCAAAATATTCATTCCATTCTCTTTTTCGCCTCCTGACAAATTTCACAACATCCTCTATATCTCTAACACTGCCGCCTAATGTCACTATATTGTATTCTATCACGTCTCGTTTACCCAACCTTAGTGTACTAATTTCTATCGTCCTCGACAGTCGCCTTGTTCTATTAGTGTCACCCCGCGTGGCAACTCCGTACGTCAGCAGTGGTCCAACCATCATCTTGTATATCTTCGCTTACTATCTAGTCTGAGGTTTTTATTTTTTCTCAAATAATCAGAAAAATGAGTTACCATTATTGGTTGTTTTCTTACTTCCTCGTAGGTATTTCGATCACTAAAGACGTCCGTCGCCAAATTTTCAAAGTCCATGACGTGTTCAAAAACTTTCTTTCTCTTTTACATCAAATGAGATTTTGTAAAATGATGTTGCCTTGGTCTTGTCTATGGAACATATCATGTTATATTTTGTTGCTGTTATTAGGAACTTATGAACAAGTCTGCAAAATATATCTTCTGAATCCACTACGAGCACGATATGATCTGCATAGCACGCGATACGTATCTGTCTGTTATACATTTTGTACCCACATATTGTCTTGGGTAGTCAATAGGCTCGTCCAATACTAGATTGCCTAGACAAAAACTGACTTGGCGCAACCACATTTGGATGAAGAGAAAACAACTAGACACCAAGTTTCGCAAGAATTGTTGGCTCCTAGGCAGAAAATCATTACTGTCAATGCCGAACAAGCTGTTGGTGTAGAACACTGTCTCCAAGCCTGTGTGGACATACGGCTTACATCTTTGGGGAACTGCTTCTAAATTCAGTATCGCCATATGGAAAGGTTTCAGACCAAGGTGTTGCGTGCCATAACCAACGCACCGTGGTTCATCATCAACAAAGACATCTATAGAGACCTGGACCTGGCCTCAGTCAGTGAAACTATTGCGATGTTCAGCGAAAGATATTTGAGACGGCTTGAAGAGCACACAAATCCTTTAGTCAAATCTACTAGACAACTAGACAACAGCCTACAGGCAAGACGTCTAAAGTTAACAGTTCCTCTGGACTTGCCTAGACTCTAACACTATAAATATATTGTACATAATCTGTTACTTTTAAATACTCATACAGAGAACTAGTCAAAGTATTAGTTCTCTGCATGCCATATATCCTGTCAACAATTAAACCTATTGTTGTGTATTAACAGATTACACATATAAAAGTAAAAACAAAATTACTAGGCCTAACATAGCTGGGGTGAGTGAGCCTGCCCTTGTCGTATTGCACCTACACACTTGATCTTAGCTGTCAACTTGTATTGAGGTATAATTCGTGTATCCTTCAAATTTATGTTCACAATATCCAACGACCATTAAGTTTTATTGGTCGTTATTTTTTGGACCGCTAAGTTTTATAGGCATTTATATGTGAGTAGAGATTTAGGTGATGAAAATGTATTACAAGTTTAAAGTAACAAATTCACAAAAATTGTTGAATTTAAATACCTAAGGCGTTTCGATTCTTCAGTCTACTTTCACGGAAATAAAATCGACTTAACGCTTTTTATATTAACGGATTTTAATTGGTTTTATAAAACCTCAGGGAAGCATAAGTGTTTCTAGGAAAACCAAAACAAGGCTTTATAAAAGTGTTATACAACGTTGATGTACGTTTCAGTACTGGGGGGGGGGGGGGAATAAACAAAATTCGTCACCTTTGAAAACGAATTTTAGGCCATATTTTAACGTTACGCTTAAGGCCAGTACATGAAGAAGGAAAATAGAAATCAAATTTTTGAACACTCTGCATGAACCATATCATAGTTTTAGTGAAAAACAAAAGGTTGAGATTGGCTGGTCGTTAACTTACAAGATAGACGAACTCTTCTTCTTCTTCTTCTTCTTCTTCTTCTTCTTCTTCTTCTTCTTCTTCTTCTTCTTCTTCTTCTTCTTCTTCTTCTCCTCCTCCTCCTCCTCCTCCTCCTCCTCCTCCTCCTCCTCCTCCTCCTCCTCCTCCTCCTCCTCCTCCCCTCCTCCTCCCCCTCCCCCCCTCCTCCTCCTCCTCCTCCTCCTCCTCCTCCTTCTCCTTCTCCTTCTCCTTCTCCTTCTCCTTCTCCTTCTCCTTCTCCTTCTCTTTCTTCTTCTTCTTCACAGGCACAGTATTGGGAAAGTATACAAAATTAAAGATAGCATCCAAAGGCCAGTGGAACGTGTAAGCATATTTACATATTTTGGTGCTATAGTCAATGAACAATGGGACCAGTCTCAAGAAATAAAGAGCAGAATTGAAAAATCAAGAGTAACGTACACTGGAATGAGCAGTTTATTCAAAAGTCACAATTTAACAATAAACACGAAGATGAGACTTTTACCCTGCTATGTATTCTCGGCCCTCTTCTACGGTGTAGAATCTTGGACTTTGACTGAAGCCACATGTAAAAAATTGGAATCTTCCGAAATGTAGAACTTTAACGTGGAATACTGAGCATTTCATGGACAGCACATATAACTAATGTTGAAAATCTTAGAAAGATGATGAAAGAAAGAAAGTTGTTAATACAGTGAAGATAAGAAAGCTTCAGTATCTGGGCATCTCATGAGAAATGAACAGAGATTTTACTTATTGCAGTTTATACTCCAGGAAAAGGTATTTGGAAAGAGAGGAGTTGGGCGACCGAGAATATCATGGCAGGGAAATTTAAGGACGTGGTTTGGCATGACTTATTCCGTGCAGCAGTACAGAATGTTAAAATAATTTGTATGATATCCAACGTCCGAAACAGACAGGAACTATCAGAAGAAGAAAGACAGCATATTACTTCAAACATTTTTTAATTTTATACTAACTACGGACGCCGTATAACTCTATATTCTATCAAAATAACATGAAATAATAACAGAAAAACCGAGGATTTAATATGTGTGTGTGTGTGTGTGTGTGTGTGTGTGTGTGTGTGTGTAATATAGAATAATAGAGCGTTTTTATATAAAGATTTGAAGTTAAAATGCCAATTGAATGTCTATAAATATCTATCTATATACTGTATATAAAAATCAAAGGATTTTTTTTTGTACTGAATGCAAATTTACACCGTTACACCAATCGCCACCAAATCTTGCACAGGTAATCTTTGACACAAGGCAAAAAACACTGTCTGAGTTAGCATTTGATATTTTGACCCGTTCGCACGATTTAGGCCCTTTTAATTATGCCCTTTTTTTGACGCGAATAAAAATGTCAACAACACCATAGAGACCAGAATTAATTACCATAGTAACAAGTAAATAAACAAAAATCTATTTAGCGGCATCTTTGAACAGTGCGTGTGGACCACCCTCGTGCATGTTAAAAACATAACAATAACGCAGCAAAGTTGACGACCGTGCGTTTTTTCCACGTCCGTGCGATCAATTTCATTGCTGCCTGTGTGTTAAATTCAATGCGTTTTCCACCTCTCAAAAAATCTCAATTCATAACGACCCATGACAGTAAACGAGCAAGTAATAACGCGGTTAAAAAAACCTTTAAATGGAAACAAACAAACACAAAAATTAAGATAATTTTACGAATTATGGTGTTAAAAAATTGTCTAAAAAAATATCAGTTAAGAGAAAACCATAAAGCGGACGATCCCGCGGGTGTATCAGCTAGTATACATATATACTTGTGTAATCCGGCGGGTGGCAGAATCAATGAGAAATGTGTAGCGGCGGACGGGTAAATTGACGTGTGTCAGTTGGTATAACTGAGTTATTAGTTTTTGTAGCGCCGACGAAGTTACCAGGTGTGTACATTTAATCCCGCATGCTGTTGCAGTAATTGGGTTTACTTACCAAAGAACTGTCTATTGTGTTCTTCCTGCAAAACGATATACCGTAGCCTACCTATCACTTGTTCCTCTGGTATCGTTTCACACGCACGATACAATTGTATTAGAGGCATTGATTCAATTATAAATTCTGTGTTTAAATTCTCACCCCTCTGAACACAAAACATTCCAGTTGGATGTTAATATAATACAAATTCGATTGAGTAGCGTTGTAGTTCCATGTACAGCCCTAGGTTGAAAAAACAGAATTGTCAGTAAAATTCAATTTATTGTAAGGGACTACAATATTTTGTAACGCAAACCAATGTGGTGAATATTCCTACATACTCAGTGGTCTATAAATGATTTGACAAAAATCATTTAAGTATCAAAAATTTTAATCTGTATAGTCCCTTAATTTATTAACCACCATATACAGGCTTTATAACTCGATTAACTCTTTTGGTAATTAAATCATCGCTCGGTCGAAAGCAACATGAATAAAATCATTTGGTTGTAAGCTCACACGACCGGTGTCAATACTATTAAAATGATTAAAAACCGGGCTTTAAGGCCGTGGTCGGTTGCTGTATAACAGCGACGTAATCGGCAACGTTTCGAAGCCCACCCTCGGGAACTTCATCAGGACGCAAAAAGCGACAGTGTTGTAAAAAAGTTACGGTGGATCTTGGCCGAACGATACCCGACCACCTTTTTGGGTAAGAGCAAAAAATCACAGCCTAACAGTCCGGTTGTTAACCGTTTTGAAAATATAAATAAAATAACTTCCCGTTACCATATTCTGTCGTCTATGACATTGCTATCTGTGCAGCATATACGTTATTTGGTTATGCACTCTCTGAATCAACGTGGAAAGGAATGGCTATGAGGCCTATATGAATCATCCACAAATCGGAGAATCGTCTCCAACCTCTACCCCTATAAATACAGGTGTTTTGATAAAGCATGGTTAAACAGTTTTGGATCAGTGTGCGTTATGGAATTTTTAACTTTCTATTCTGACAACTTCTTTAAACGATGGCTGGGATAAATTGCACACTTTTTAATTTGAATTTGCCTGTCGGACTTTTCCTAGCATAGGAAAAAACATTGTTAGGACGGTCTCACTGATCGTGGTATGATACAGTGGAAACAAAATACAAGACACCAAAGACGTCAATAATCACCAGCTTTAATTTCGTTAAAAAAGTGTGGGGACAGCCGCCACATTGTAGAACGTAACGCGTGTTTGTTGTGGGGAGAGCCACCACATTGTAGAACGTAACGCGTGTTTCTTGTGGGGAGAGCCGCCACATTGTAGAACGTAACGCGTGTTTCTTGTGGGGAGAGCCGCCACATTGTAGAACGTAACGCATGTTTCTTGTGGGGAGAGCCGCCACATTGTAAAACGTAACTCGTGTTTCTTGTGGGGAGAGCAGCCACGTTGTAGAACGTAAAGCGTGTTTCTTGTCGAGAGAGGGGCCACATTGTAGAACGTAACGCGTGTTTCTTGTGGGGAGAGCCGCCACATTGTAGAACGTAACGCGTGCTTCTTGTCGAGAGAGGGGCCACATTGTAGAACGTAACGCGTGTTTCTTCTGGGGAGAGCCGCCACATTGTAGAACGTAACGCGTGCTTCTTGTGGGGAGAGCCGCCACATTGTAGAACGTAACGCGTGTTTCTTGTGGGGGAGAGCCGCCACATTGTAGAACGTAACGCGTGTTTCTTGTGGGGAGAGCCGCCACATTATAGAACGTAACGCGTGTTTCTTGTGGGGAGAGCCGCCACATTGTAGAACGTAACGCGTGTTTCTTGTGGAGAGAGCCGCCACATTGTAGAACGTAACGCGTGTTTCTTGTGGGGAGAGCCGCCACATTGTAGAACATAACGCGTGTTTCTTGTGGAGAGAGCCGCCAAATTGTAGAACGTAACGCGTGTTTCTTGTGGGGAGAGCCGCCACATTTTAGAACGTAACGCGTTTTTCTTGTGGGGAGAGCCGCCACATTGTAGAACGTAACGCGTGTTTCTTGTCGAGAGTGGCGCCACATTGTAGAATGTAACAAATGTTTCTTGTGGGGAGAGCCGCCACATTGTAGAACGTAACGCGTGTTTCTTGTGGGGAGAGCTGCCACATTGTAGAACGTAACGCGTGTGTCTTGTGGGGAGAGCTGCCACATTGTAGAACGTAACGAGTGTTTCTTGTGGGGAGAGCCGCCACATTGTAGAACGTAATGCGTGTTTCTTGTCGAGAGAGGCGCCCATTGTAGAACGTAACCCGTGTTTCTTGTGGGGAGAGGCGCCACATTGTCGAACGTAACGCGTGTTTCTTTTGGGGAGAGCCGCCACATTGTAGAAAGTAACGCGTGTTTTTTGTGGGGAGAGCCGCCACATTATAGAACGTAACGCGTGGTTCTTGTGGAGAGAGCCGCCACATTGTAGAACGTAACGCGTGTTTCTTTTGTGGAGAGCCGCCACATTGTAGAACGTAACGCGTGTTTCTTGTGGGGAGAGCCGCCACATTGTAGAACGTAAAGCGAGTTTCTTGTGGGGAGAGCCGCCACATTGTAGAACGTAACGCGTGTTTCTTTGGGGGGAGAGCCGCCACATTGTAGAAAGTAACGCGTGTTTCTTGTGGGGAGAGCCGCCACATTGTAGAACATAACGCGTGTTTCTTTTGGGGAGAGCCGCCACATTGTAGAATGTTACGTGTGTTTCTTTACTTGTTGACTTTAGAGTTCTCGTTATGTATCTGTACAATTATTGAACTTAAGTATTTTACTTACTACGATATTGTAACGTATGACACATTATATTATAGCTATTCAAAATTGCTGGCATGTTATTGAACAGAGTTTGTCTTTTTACAAAATGAAACATGTAAAGGGTCAGGGGAAAAACGATGAAAGTCAAAGAAACAACAAGTCAAGAGAAAGAGTTTTAAACAGCTGGACCCGTATCGTTTTTCCACCGGTTCTAAATCTCTAGCATTAAATGTCTACAGACCTTTATCATATTTGGCAAAACCAAAATAACAGGATACTTTTGTATTAAGAGATGGCTGTACTATCTTAGATAAAATTTTAGTTTTCTTACGTTAGTAATAATGTAAATAATATAGTAAAAACTAATGTGAACCTATCTGTGATGCCTGCAGAAATTATATATATTACTGTAATTATATATATTGTAGCGTGACAGATAATCCACACAAACACATTACTCAACGATCATTAATAAAGCTCTAATATATGGAATATCCAGATGAGAATCGATTAAAATGCACCATTTAATAATATATTCACAAGAAAGATTAAATAAAGAAAATTTCTGCAAATAATATAATATAATACAAATTTGAAAACCCAGAAGACTAAAAATGTTAATAACACCCAGGTAAGATAGAAGCAGGCAATTAATATACCCCGACAAGGAAACCAGACCAGAAGAAACAAAGGCATACACAGCGAAAAACTACTGAAGAAAGAAGAAAGAAGAATAACCCAAAACTACAACTACTGAAGAAAGAAGAAAGAAGAATAAACCAAAGCTACTACTACCGAAGAAAGAAGAAGGAAGAATAATCAAAACTAAAACTACTGAAGAAGGAAGAAAGAAGAATAACCTAAACTACTGAAGAAAGAAGTAAGAAGAATAATTAAAACTACTGAAGAAAGAAGAAAGAAGAATAACCAAACTCAAAGAAGAAAGAAGAATAATCCAAAACTAAATCTACAGAAGAAGGAAGAAAGAAGAATAATTAAAACAAAAGAAGAAAGAAGAATAACCAAACTCAAAGAAGAAAGAAGAATAACCAAATCTACTGAAGAGAGAAGAAGGAAGAATAATCAAAACTAAAGCTACTGAAGAAAGAAGAAAGAAGACTAATTAAAACCATAGAAGAAAGAAGAATAATTAAAATTATTGAACAAAGAAGAAAGAAGAAGGAAGAATAGCCAAAACCAAAACTACAGAAGAAGGAAGAAAGAAGAATAATCCAAAACTAAAGAAGAAAGAAGAATAATCAAAATTACAGAAGAAAGAAGAATAATCAAAACCAAAACTACAGAAGAAGGAAGAAGGAAGAATAACCAAACTCAAAGAAGAAGGAAGAATAATTAAAACTAAAGAAGAAAGAAGGATAACCAAAACCACTGAAGAAAGAAGAATAATCAAAAACTAAATCTACTGAAGAAGGAAGAAAGAAGAATAACCAAACTCAAAGAAGAAAGAAGAATAATCAAACCAAAACTACGGAAGAAAGAAGAACAATTAAATCTACTGAAGAAGGAAGAAAGAAGAATAACCAAACTCAAAGAAGAAAGAAGAATAATCCAAAACTAAATCTACTGAAGAAGGAAGAAAGAAGAATAATCAAAACTAAAACTACTGAAGAGAGAAGAAAGAAGAATAACCAAACTCAAGGAAGAAAGAAGAATAATCCAAAACTAAAGAAGAAAGAAGAACAACCAAATCTACTGAAGAGAGAAGAAGGAAGAATAATCACTACTGAAGAAAGAAGAAAGAAGACTAATTAAAACTACAGAAGAAGGAAGAATAGCCAAAACCAAAACCACTGAAGAAAGAAGAAAGAAGAATAACCCAAAACTACAACTACTGAAGAAAGAAGAAAGAAGAATAAACCAAAACTACTACTACTGAAGAAAGAAGAAGGAAGAATAATCAAAATAAAAACTACAGAAGAAAGAAGAAAGAAGAAAAATCAAAAACTAAAGCTACCGAAGAAAGAAGAAGGAAGAAAAACCAAATCTAAAGAAGAAAGAAAAAAAGAGAGTGAGACGACCCATATAAAACAAAAACCCCATAGGGAAGGAACCCCAAAAAACCCCAAAATCAATGAATGCCCAAAGAGAAAGTATAACACCCCAAAAAACCATATCACTGTAAAACTGACAAAAAACTAAAAGTGTTAGTAGTATTAAATATTAGTGCATTCAAAAGTTATTGTTTAGTTTGTATAAACAAATCTTCACAGTACCCCCCATGGTTGAATATTTCCTGTTAAAAACTAGAAAAAGACTAGTAAATATATTAATAATTCACCATAGACAAGTGTAAGTGATCAAATTATAACTAATAAACTTTAAAAAGGTGCATGAGTTACAGTACAAAGTAATAAACTTTAAGTTTTGTGAACAGTGTCTACTTTGATAATGAAATAGTAATATTACTAATAAAAAGCTACTAAAGCTGTATGAACATTCCATAGAATGGAATATAACTTAGATAGCCAGGGTTATACTTAAAGAGGGGGCATAAATCTTGTAAAATGGGGAATTACAAAACAAACTGTTAATGTTGAAGTGGTAAAAGATGTTAACCATTATATGTAACCAGGATGTTAGGTTCCTATTACATATAGTAATTAGATAAGTAAGGATTATTCATAAGAATTATTAGTGTTATAATTTGTTATTGTATTGTTCATTTTAATTTAGGAATGCCCTATCTAAAAATAGATATCATTCCGATGTTATAGAATATTTTTTATTTATGTTATTAGGTGATATACAGAACAATGTTATTCAGAACACCAGTTTTGATATAGCGAGGTGTTATATGTTATTTATACAATCAATAATTACTGTTATACCAGTCAAAGAACTAATTTTTAATCAAATATATAAGAATCAGAAGTCAGAGAAGGACATAAAATAACTACATTAATAAAACATTTTTGCAAATAGCCACACATCAAATCTAGGCAATATAATGAATTTAAACTGCAAATAATTAACAAACATAGCCTTATAAGCCAGTTAAACTGACAATATTTAGGCAAGATAAACTCAACATATGAAATACTATGTAAATAAGGCTTGCTAAAGATATGGTCATTATATGAGTAAAATTATTTATTGGTCTAATAAAATACCAGTTAAAACTGAAATAGATTCACTGACATTATCACAGGGGGAGTCATATACAAATGAATTGTATCAAAAAACCATCATTAATATACTAAATTGCAATAAAATAAGTGAGAATTGATAATTATATCAATTTCAGATGTAATAGAATAATAATTATATTAGGGAAAATGGCTATTATTTACTTAGAAGACAGGAAGTATAATGTTAGGCCTACCTCCCAAAAAATTATAAGAAATATAATTTCAGATAAAACTTTGTAATACTAACTTAATTACTATCAAAATAAGTAGAATAGCATAGTGAAAACGAATATGTATTTAATATTTCAAACAGTTAACTAATAACGAAATTACTTTATGAGCATAATGTACGGTTTTAAAATGTGTCGGAAGTTAAGATGATTTGAAACAATGTATGAGATATATTATATAGGCTAAGATTTTCATGAGACGAAGGAAATCCAGACAGTTCATTATTATACCTCGAAGAGAGCACTTCATGTGAATATTTGACAGAACCAACCTTTAATGGCTGTTACGTTATAACAGAGTTCGGAATCATTTTATGTAAAATTAAATTTTTAACTATTGTAATTATTGTGAAGTGGTGAAGTTGACCTGTGAACTACATAACACCAATAAACGGAATCACATGTAACTAATTAAATGAAATAACACTGAAATCGCACCAAATACCAAGTGAAAATTAGAGGCTAACTGACACACATAAACACCAGTAGATATACCCATTTAACAACATTTTTACACCAAGTGAACTATTCCATCATACACCAGTGACAATAAACTATACCCCAGAAGATCATATACAATTGCGAAGAACATTTAACCGAAGAAAGGACATATTTATTCCAACAAGTACTCCGTCAACATTAGAAGCTATCAACGCGCATGCGTCAGGCGGCCATTTTGACCCAATATCATCACCGCTAGAAGACACGACTGTGGACTGCATTCTGGTTCGAATAAAATTATATATAAACTTTTATTGTTAATAACTTCCATTGTATTGTTTAAATTTAAGACATTTTTTGAATTGCAAGTGTTATACTTTCATGTCCCTGACCTTCTCTGGCTTTTTATATTAATAACCGTTCAAAGAACCTACCTTTATAATATGAATACACATTTCTAATATCGACCGGCCCTGAGCGAGTCGATACGGCATTGTAACCTCGATTAATTAATCGACCAACTTTATTATTTTTATTTAATAAACGTTGTGTTTGTTTTTTGGTAACTTGGAGTTGGTTTTTTATTATAAAAGGACATAACAGTTAATTACTCAAGAGAACTAAATAACCTTTAAAGGCAGTATAGCTGAACCTATCACCTTTCAAGAGTAAGAAGAAGAGAGCCGTTTTCGCCTAAACTTGAAGTTAACTGGATTGTCTTTTTAACAAATTTACAGAACGGAAAATTATTACCAGAATAAACACAATACCAACATAATTATAATTACAATCAACAACCTCGATTTATTCCTAAATTTCAAGAACATAAATACACCGAAAACATTTCTTCAGAATTTATTTTTTTTTTTATAAACATAAATTTTAAATTTATATTTTATTTCAAATTGCTACCACAGCAATATACACCGAGTTTATTTGATAACAACAAAGACCAGGAACATTACCAAATCGACGTTTCCCAGAGCGGAACGTCACTACTACACATACACACCATAAAAATTATTCTGGGTAATATTATACCAGAACACTACTACAATTACAATTATATTATGATTTTATTACAAAGGAAGACCAACAGTGAGAGAATAACGAAGACTAGAAGACATTAGCAAAGTGGAACATTAGCTACGTTACTACACACATTCTTACATTGTAATATTAAGTACTATTACAAAATTGGCTAGCCCAACCAGTGGGGCTTACAGGAGAGCACTACACACATTCTTACAACCGTTATTTATTTATTTAAACAGTACTATTACAATATATATATAATTATAATTATAATTATTAATTATATGTGTATGTGAGTGTGCGCGTATATCTGAAGGAGTTGAAACAGTCGGTTTTACATACACAAACACATTAACTCAACTAATTTATCTGTTGTGATTGATATATTTTCTCTTGTATCCGTACACAGGTCCTGAAGTTGACAATAAATATTGTCGAAACTTCTACACAATGATTTAAAATTTGAGTTATACTTCTTTGACCGATCCTCGCAACTCTTCAACGTTAAAATTCATTGTTAATGATGTAAATAATTTAGTAACTAATAATGTGAACCTATTTTTAATATCTGCAAAAATTAAAATTATTACTGCAACACGTATTCAACAAGTGATGGCTGAATGCGTAAGTTATTTATCAAACAAACAGTTTTTTAAACGTTTTGGCCAGTGTTTCGTTCGCGTTAAAAGAAAGATGTACTTAACTTGTCAGCTATCCAAACCCGTTATGACTACCGTAAATCATTGCCGCCATTTATTACATAGGCTTCTACTGGCCGGGAAGCAATGTACCCGAGTCTCAGAGCTTCCGCAGTTACGCAAATACACCCCAACCCACTAAGGAAATTGGGTTTCTTGAAATACATATGCTATCCTCTGTTTGAATACACGTTTTACTCAATAAAATATTTATTTCCAAACTAATCCTTCTTCTTCATCAGCGGTGCGGCAACCCATTACTGAGTCAAGGCCTCCTTTAACAGCCTCCGCCAGATGTCCCGGTCAAGTGCAGACAACTGTCTGGCTGAGAAACTGATAGGTTTCTGCACATGAAAGAGTTTCACAGATGGGATATGTGAATTCTTCGGTCCAACCCCCCAACCTGGAGAACCAGAGACTTTGATTTCGGGGTGCTCTTCACCTAGAGAGTTCCTTCCACCTCAGCTGACGAGCTCTCTCTGCCGGTCGCAGTAGGCTAACTGACTCAGCCCATGTGTGCAGCCGTTGGGCTACTGTACCCTCCTCCGCCTCCACACTTCATGCACACCCTGCTGCCTATGTGCACCATCCTGCCTGGCCAGGACCTAGGATACCCCCCAGACTGCCCTGACAGAACCCCCATCTCTCGTTTGCTTACCGCTACCCCCCCCCCCCGCCGAAGGGATTGGTTACCACAGTCTTAGCGTAGAATCCTCGGCGTAACAGGGTCCACCGATTTCAAAACTAGTACCTGTTTTTAAATATATTGTTTAATAATATTTTTAGATGTTAGAAATCATTAAAGAAAACGTGACAGTTTAAAATTTCATATTAACTTACTCCACGGCACTACAGTTCATGAAGAGCCCTGGCCTCGAGAACGGTGTGCCTCCACTCCTCTCTATCCTGTGCGACTCTTCGCCATCTTCGCCAATCTCCCCCAGTCTTCTTAAGTCTTCGTCTACATCGTCCACCCATCATCTTCCTGTCCTTCCTTTTGCTCTTCGTCTTTCTAGTCCTCTAATGAATACTTTTCTCACTGCCCTTTCCTCTGTCATTCTTTGTACGTGACCTGTCCACCTAATTTTACCTTTTTTTATTATTGTGACGACGTCCGGTTCCTTGTGTACTTTTCACAATTCGGCATCTGTCCTTATGTGCCACGTTCCGGCATCTAGTACACCTCCTTATATCCTCCTCAGAATCTTTCTTTCCGATCTTCTGACTATATCTTCTTAGGCTGAGGCCTATAGTCGAGGCTTCTGAAGCGTACAATACTAATGGTCGCAATATGGTTCTGTTAATCTGGACCTTGGAGACTCTAGAAATGTTTCTGGGCTTTATGATAGGCACCAAAGAAAAGTAACACCTACTTCCCATCGCTAGGTTGTCTTGAATTTCCACTGTCATCTGATTTTTTAACGTCAAAGGTTACCTAAGAAATTTAAAAATTCACTGCGATTAACTTTAATTTTAGGGATTCTTTCTTCTCGGACATTCTTATTTATCGGCATACATTTTGTCTTTTGGCTGTTTACTTGCAGCCCTAGGTCGGCCGACACATGCTCCAGAGAAAGGTTTCATACGCAACACTGTAAAAGTCATTTACCTAGAAACTAAGCTTCTTTATTTTGTAGGAATACCTTGGCGTTCACCTCGACTCTTCAACTGACCTCGAAACAGCATACACAACAGGAGGAAAGGCAACAAACAAACAATTAAATAAAACGTTGAAGCAATTAACTGGCGGACAAACAGAAAATTTCATCTGTATGTAGACAGTACACTACTTGTCTTTAAAGCTGTGTCCAAATCTATATGGGCTTGTTTACGTTTATTTATGCAAAAATGTAATACGTAACAATAAGCATAATTGTTAACAGGATACATGGCATGGTAGAAACTAGTACAATGACTATTTCTTTGTATGAGTATTTAAAAGTAATATATTGTTACGTAATGCGGAAAAGTGTTACGCTTTTACAGAACATCTACGTGTTTCTCGCCTATTCCAGCGGAACACGGCTGTAACGTGATCTCAACATGCGTTAGCCAGACTGTTCCAGACTTCGCCGGGCGTAAGCAATTACGCTCTAGTGTAGAGTTGACGCGTATTATCGATTATTCTGGAATGTCAGCGGGGTATAAATATAGGCATTTAGCGACGATCTGTTCATCTTAAGTGGCGATTTATTCCAGTGCGGTTCGAAGTATTGTGGCAAAGAGTTATGTGTTTTGTAATTGTGTGATACTCTATTAGTTAACATTATTATTGCATGTGAACAATTTTTACTTTATTTGTTGTAAGAGACTATATTCTTGGTTACAAACTGTTTAATTGTGATAATTAAAGCTGGTTATTAGTGACTTAATTGGTGTCCTGTATTTTGTTTTGCACTGTACCATACGACGATCAGTGGACCGTCGTAACAATATTATGTACATTATATTTATAGTGTTAAAGTCAAAGGAAGTCCAGCGGAAATGTTAACTTTATCGTCTTGTCTGCCTGTGTTGCTGTCTAGTAGACTTATGGATAAAGGATTCGTGTGCTCTTCAAGCCGTTTCACAAATCTTTCGCTGACATCGCAATGGTTTCACTGACTGAGGGCAGGTCCAGGTCTCTATAGATGTCTTTGTTGGTGAAGAACCACGGTGCGTTGGTTATGGCACGCAACACCTTGGTCTGAAACCTTTCCATTATGGCGATATTGTATTTACATGCAGTTCCCTAAAACTTTAAAACAGTACATTTCCGACGGGCTTGAAGACAGTGTTGTACACCAACAGCTTCTTTGGCGTTGACAGTAATGATTTTCTGCCCAGGAGCGAATAATGATTGCGAATAGTAGTGTCCAGTTGTTTTCTCTTCATTCAAACGTGGTTGCGCTATGTAAGTTGTTTGTGTAAGTATATGCACTTATAGAACTGACCTTAGGTCTGCGCCCACGAATCTAACAGTCGTCATACATACAGAGGTAATACGATGCTCAGCTGAAAAGTTCGCGGAGCGACATCTGTTGCTTAGCGGTAAAACTAACACTTTACGTGTGCTGTAAGATTTGTATTTTATGTGAACTCCTGTTAATTTCTAAATCTATCTATCAATTTATTCATTGTTTAGAAGCTGTTTAAAGTTGACGTGACTTGTGTATTTTGAAAAACTCGCAAAATCAAACATCGTGTGTGAATCTTTATTAAAAATTGTTTAGCGCCAATGCAAATTCAAAACGAAGTTTCAAATGTATCAGCAGATGCTGTAACTTCAAAACCAACGGTTAGTAAGTAGGCACTTCAGTTTAAACGTGGTAGTACAAGCACTGAAAACGTGGTCGCACTGGACGCCTAAAAATGCAACAACTCCAGTTGCGGCAGCCATCTTGAACACCTTTTTCACACCAAGTTCTTGAGTTAAAGAAAGGATGCACACGCTCATATGAGATGCCTATGATTTCAGCAACGTTATCCACTCCTCAATCTGGGGTATTCCAGCACCCTATGATATTTGTTCAATAATGTCATCTTTTGTTGCACTTCTTGGACGTCCACTGCTGAGATCGACCACGTTTAAACTCGAGTGTGCCCTTATTTACAGTTTTTTTTCTGAAGACACAGCATCGCCTAACACATTTACAATTTCGTTTTGATTTTCCATTGTCGCTAAAACGTTTTTAACAGAGAACTCATTACAACACGATGTTTGATTTTGTGCATTATAAGAACACACGTGAGAGGAAAATTTCAAACATCTGGTAAAGCGTGAATAAATTGACAGATACATCTGGAAATTAAGAGGTGTTCACGCAAATATACGTCTTACAGTACACGAAAGATTTGAGTCTTACCACTGAGCTATAGATGTTGCATCGCGAAGTTTTCAACTGACCCCCGATGTGTCGGATAATGGAACGATCGCAGTTCCGAGACGTGTCACATAACTACTAGAAGTCACAACAAGACTGAACTGAAATATGGTATATAATAATTAAATCAATTGTGGCTTGTATACTGGAAACATGAGTTTTATAATAACGTAAATAATTTATGCACACGTGCTGCATATTGATACGGTCGCGCGAGCGCACGCATACACACGCGAACCCATATTAGAAAAATAAATCTTAAGTAATTTATGTTAATCTGTACTTGCTGTGTGTGGAAAATAAGAGAGATTAAGTTTTTCCACCTTGGGCGTAAGACAGAGAGCACGTATGTACCACATATTATCAAGTAATGGCTAATTATTATGCACACATAACACACAGGTCACGACAAGGTTAACGTACCTCAGTCTACAAACGTGTCACGCACCCATGGTCTCACATATGGTGACCGACCGATACGGTCACGATTTCTTCTATCTAACCGTTCATATTTAATACATTAAGCGTTGAGACATTTAACTACTTAATATGATTGTTTTATTTTTAGCTCATATTGTTAGAATAAATTCTACTCTTGGCTACATGTTCTTATATTCAGGAATTCTTTTTATCAATGCCGCATTAAAACATGATATTATAAATAAATTAGGTTGTCACGTAACATATGAAGGCTAGTTTAATATTTAACAAAGAAAATGACAGGTGACCAATCAGTTTGCAAAGATGTATTAGTAAATCTTACTGTATGTATGAACACGCCCCGATGTTTTGAAACTCCCGGAGGCGTGCAAAATACTAGCGTCTACCTGTACATTTCCTATCAAGAATGTGCAAGTAGCACAATGTTTGGGGGGGGGGACAACACCGTCTCTGTATCTGCTGACATGAGCGCCGTTTAATTAACACTTTCTTTTTTAATCAATCTTTCTTATATATTTATTATTTACACTGTACACTATTTAGTAAAACTGCAAAATACAAGTAGCTTATACTTCACATAAAATGGTAATTATATAAAAAAAAATCTATAAGCCTTTATTATTCCCTTATAGTAATAATTAGGCATCATTTGTCCAGAGACAAAACTGATACCCACATCAATTTTTTGTTTTTTATAGGTTTTTGTAACTACATTAATTTCACAATTTATTGAATTACTATACATGAACAAATATATATTCCAGACTGAGGTCAAATGAGAGCTGGATAACAAATATATTTGTCTCCCACTTTATTAAAACAATACTTGAAACTATTGTAACATATCGGGACAGCAACAGTATATGTTTTGCTACTAATACAAAAAATTGCTACTAATAATGTCATGTTAACTAATGCAATAAAACTAATAAAAAAAACTAGTAGTTCTAATAAACACTTTGTTCATTGTTTTTATATTTATAGTTCACTTACGTTTTCCGACAAAAGCGGAATAGCTTACTAAATAATTTAATTTTATAATAATTACTTCGAATTACTGTTATGGATGAAATCTTTTCGGTAATTGTTTCGATTAGATTTAGATTTAATTGCTGGGCCTCACAAAATTCCCAAGGTAATTGAGAATGTTGTTACTCAATCTTTTACAATTAAATAAAATATATATATATATATATATATATATACATATATACACTTAAATTGTTATTAAACACGAAAGGACACTCGTAGGAACACCGCTAAACAAACCGGAAATAAGTTACGGCCTATAGGTTAAGTTTACAAAATATCTCACTGTTGACGTAGTTGTTGCACTCGTCGATAGAGCGGCAGTGTTGTCTCTTACTGTCTCCCCTCACCATTGTGCTACCTGCACATTCTGGATAGGACAACGTACAGCTAGACGCTAGTGTGCAGAACAAGCCTACACCACCATTCCCTGTGGTCTCCGACCTCTGTCTTCCCCCAAATGATAGCCGCCGCCTCATCGCCGGCCCGGGGTTAACTGGTATTTCGGCTGGATTGATGCCGGGCTAAGGTGGGTCTCTGGCGAACGGGAACAAGGGTTCTGGCCTCCCTGGCAAGTAGCCGCACTAGGAAACCACCCCTGCCCCAGTGGTCCTAGATTGGATAATGTGCGGTGAACCCTAGTAGCAAGCAAAGCTTCCACGCGGAGCGACCTTTCGGTTGCAGCCCTAGTTGGTCGAAGCATGCTTTAGAGAAAGATTTCATATACGCAACACTGTAAAATTCTTTCACCTAAAAATTGATTTCATTATTTTTTAGGTATACCTAGGCCTTCACCTGGACTGTTCAACTAATCTCGGAAGAGCGTACAGAATAGAGAAGACAACAGTCAAACAATTAAAAAAAACTTTAAAGCAATTAAATGGCGGATAGACAGAAAATCTCATCTGTCTGTAGACAGTACACTACTTGTCTTTAAACCTGTGTCAAACTCCATATGGTATTTTTACGTTTATTTATACAATCTGTTAATACATAACAATAAGCATATTGTTGACATGTTGACCCTCATCCCGGACACTGGTGGGAGAGGGCTATGCAGTGTGTAAAGTCATGTGGCTGGCTGAATCCCGTTATATAGATCCCTGGGTTTTAGTCCCAGGATGGTTGTGAGATGTGAAATGGGCCTATAACGCTGATTACCGGTGGTTTCATCTACTTCCGAGATCCCCACCCTGGTGCACGCTGCCTTACGGAGCGCGGGGTTATCCGATCTTCGACGGTATCAGGACTGATGATCTTAATAAAACATGCGTCCAGCGTTCGCGTGCGCGACATGAGATTTGGGGTAGTGCAACCCGCGCTGCCGGAGCCTGTACCTGACTCGAGTGCGGTGCCTGGCACCCATCGTCTGCTTGTCTGGGTACCAAAAAGGCGCTTCCACGAGGCGCCCGATTGTGTTTTGTACGGACATTCGTATCTTTGCATAATACAATAGATAAGATTGTTAGTCTCCTTTGAAGAGAGGGCTCCAGCCTAGCTCGCTGACGTATCCAGCGGATGGAGAGCACGGATTTTTCCTAGCCTTTCCCTGGAAGCTCGTGTGGTTTGCGGTTGGGTAGGCAACTGGGAAAAGGGCCCCTTTGGGGAACGGTAATGGTGCTTAAGCGCGGAGGTGTGCAGTGGTAGAATACACTCCTCCCTCCCGAAAAAGGTACATGTAGACAATAATCATCGACAAATAATCTAAAATTCGTAAAAGTTGCATCATATTCACTAGCTAATTTTTCAGAAACGCTAGTGCCAGAAATAATATCTTTATTTCACCAAAACATTGATGTTATTTTATGAATAAAGTGCGTGCGTGTGTGTGTGTGTGTGTAATACTGCCCATAATTTTACTACACAAGTACACGCCATATTTGCTTTAAAAGCCTTTAAGGCAGTCATGTGAAAGTTATGTCTCCTTAATGCAACCGGCGCTTCGGTTTGTAACGGTTTAAGTAATGCAGCACTTGTTTAAAATCGTTCTACGTATAGGTTGTCGTAGAAAATAAAACTTGCTTTCACTCTAAGACAGAATCCCGACATGGGAATTTGTCTGTAGTTAAAAAGATGGCTCCTATCTACGGAAAAATATAAAAATAATGCTTATTTAAATTATTGACATTCAAGAATTTTTAATTAATTCATGTAGACGCCCTCGTGCCCGTGTGATCATGGCTGTAACATTTAAAAAAAACATTTTTTGAAAGTTCCTTTTATAATAATTATTAAAATTTACTTGATATTGCACATGATTAAAAGGATCTTTATGTTTTCCTCTACCTAAATTAATTACTTTTTGTAAATAACGGATACTTGGCAATTTTCATAAAATGTACAATGTTATTGACAAATTTAGAATACTGAATTAATGACAACGTGTGATTCATTCTACTTTCTTTCATGCACTTTTAAGCTTAAATTTAAATATTAAATACACTAAAAAAATAATATCGTTTAATAAAAATGTAAATTTTTCATATTAAACTATTATACCTAATAGATATTATTATATTTAACAATATATTTTTATATTTTAACTCTTTTAATGTTGTGCGTGTGTGTAATTCTTATTACAAAAAATATCATTTAAAACTATAATTTTAAAAATAATTTATTATTACGTTGATCTTATTTAAAGTTAATAAAATATACACACGACTATTGTAATAATTGTGGAAACCATTAACAGTTAAGTTAATGTACTGTATTTATATATAATGTTTGCACCCATGGGCGTAATCGATTCAAACATGCGCATCCCTTCATTGCCACTGGGTCACCGCGTTGGGTGATTTCAGTTTGACCTGGCCGCTTTAAACTGGGAATCAGTAAAACTAAGGAGACAACTGAAAAGTCAATTTTTTTTAATCGGAGATTAAAATCATAATAGGTAGAGGTATCTATGTCAAAGTCACAAATCTGCGGAGCGACGTCTCGGTCTGCCCAAATAACTGTGTCCTTGCGGTGACACGCAAACTCTCTATTTACTGACACGACACGAACGTGCGTGCGCGCGCGCGCGCGCGTGTGAACTTTTGTTGGCATCGAACATCCGAAAATCGCAAAGTGAACGTGTAATGTTGAGACGTTTGCCAATGTTGTACAGAGCTTCTCCTCATGCAGAATTATTTAATAAATGAAAAAAGCAAGAACCCGTGTGGAGCCGCTAATTTCCCATCGGGGATTTACCCAGGTGGCGGATATGGGAATGCTCACCAGATATGGTAGGTACCGAGGAAACAAAGTACCCGGAGCGGACCAAAACTTGCAGCTGGTACATTGTAGTTGGATGTTGGTTTATCAAAGGCTAAAGGAAGTAATCTGTTATTAAAAATTGCCTGGTCCTCCAGAAAAGGGGTTATTGCAATGGGCCAATTCCCCATTCATTGGAACAAAGTAATGTAAAACAAACAAATTGCAACCGGATGGATTTAATAAAGAAGAATGACACAGGAAAGGTTGCCAAGGAGTGTTATGGAATGGATCCCCACCAGAAAGAAGAAAAAGAGGAAAACCACCTATCACCTGGATAGAAAAGAAACTCAGACTACACTGAGAGAAAGAGAAATTGAAGAAGATTTTTGGACAAGCAGCAGTGGAAGATTAGGATTCAATCAATTCTGTAATCTAGAGTTCCGAAAACTGTGTAAACATTGTACGTCCGGAATAAAAAAAGCAGGGAAAAATTAAAAGGTTTTAATAGTAGTTCTTCTTCTTCTTCGTCTTCTTTACTTCAAGGATTAGGTTATATGAACCTGTTCCGGCGCCCATCTCATTCTCAGACGACCAACGTCTCTTCTACCAATGGCTTTAGAGTTCAGTGCTGCTTTCAGCAATCGATCCTCTGTCATCCTTTGCAGATGATCCCACCATAGTCTTCTGTAAGCTGAAATAATTTCATTCAACTTTATAATATTTTACTTCTTAAAATTGAGATCACATCTGTGATTAAGGGAGGCAAACATGGTGTCACATTTGAATGACCGTCACTGCAAAATCACTTGAAGGTCAATAAAACGCATTGCTGTATTTTACACGTGGTAAACAACGTCTTTTTAAAAGGTTTTAAAAAAAGTCTGCTAATTACACAATTCATTCTTATACTCTGACAATTATTTCAAAATGTTAGGCTATTTTTCAAGAACAACAACAAACAAAGAACATGTTAGAGGTTGAAAAAGTGTTAAGGATGTGTATATGGACATATATTGTAACGAAGAGTTTGAGTCGTCTCTGAAAAATGTGTAGACGTGTTGTATGTGTTAGTGCGTTCGTCTCGCACTGAGGTCGTTACATCTATTTTGCGCTAACGATGTCCGTAGCGTGCTGTTATTACCAGTACAACACAGCAGTAACCTTACCTGTTCTCATATAGGGGTGTGTTAATCCCGGGTGGCGCCAAATTGTTTATTAAAACAATTAAACTTATTAATAGGGTGTTCTCAGCTCAAATAACGGGGCGTTCAAATAATTCCCGCTCGTTCAGCCTTCTGAATCGAGTAGGTAGTTGTACGAATTGCAACTTGAGCGCTGATCGTCAAATCTAGCTTCCGTAAACAAACACAATTAATATAATGCACTCCATATGAAATAATAACAACGGTTACTCCCTGTACTAGTTACTTTAATGTTTGATAAGTAAAATTTTCAATTAGGCAATTAAATTATATTGGTTGATTGACAAATTTGCACCGACTTTTTACATGAAACAATTATACTCAGGATGACGAATCGATTCTGGAAACGATGTGCTCACATCAGCATGGCTGCGGAACGTTTAGTTATTATAATTAATTTCGTTCAAAAATCGGGGATTCTTTTGAATACAAGGCAAAGAATTCCTATGATTACAATAAAAGTACTTTACTTTACTCTAAGTGTACATAAATAATAAGGTGTGTGGTTACAATCTGTTCTGTAGTGTCGTTAAATGTGTTTCGAAAGTTCGTATTGAGACAATAGGTTATATTTTATGTAACAAATTTTCAGTGTGTTTATTTTTCTTAATTAATCTTTGAAAGAGAATACTCGGATTATAGTGAGAGATCAAATTACTTTTAGTAATATTTAAAGTGATTTTGTTTTTGGAAATAAGGTAATTCAATGGTACTTAACACATCAGTTGACTTGGTGTTATCATTCATTGGTTCGGAAGAGGATTGGGGTGCAATATTTTCTATTTTCATTAATCTTTGGACTTAAGTAGGTCTGGCGTCCTTTTCATATAGGATGTGGTCATATGTTTCTTTTATTTTCCAGGTAATATGGTTCTTGGACTTTCGTTGACTGCTCCAATGGTTCGTCTGCTTCTTATTCAGTCATGGTTTTGAATTTTGTTCACTGTTTTACATTTTTTAATTAAAAATTGGTCTTCCAAAATTCGGCTTCTATTCTGTTAGAGTGACGCTTTACGAGTAACGATATTCAACGGTAATTTTGCCACCAACGTTCGTTTCTATGGTTACCAATGAATTCTGATTGGCTTAGATTGATATAAATCCATAGTTATCAAAATTTGAATTCTTTTCAAAATCCTAGTATATCTTCTGATTGCTGTTATTCCTCTATCTTCCTTCCTAATTATTAAATATTGTCACTATAGTATGTATTTCCTTTCATAGATTAATTTGGTATCCTACAAGTTTGGGTTATTTTAGGTTTTATGTTTTTACAATTATTTTAACATTTGTTAATTACATTTCTTTTTGAATTCAAATACTTATTATAATATTTTGTCTTAAAAATGATTTATAATTTATCCTTGGTGAGGCATTCGCCTCGGATTTGCTAATTTCTTTGATAATTTGTCATAATTTGTAGTTTTTTGTTTTTGACAGTATTTTCATAGGCCTAAGTAGCCATTACGTTATTTGACTTATTTCATTCAAATAGGCTCCTTTTAGCCTAATGGGCTTTATTTTGTTATTATAATTGGTTGTGTTATTTATTGTTGTGTTTTGGGTCTGTTTATGTGTTATTATTATGTCACTATTATTTTATACATAATGGTTTACTATTTGGTTTCCTTGTTTTCTAGGTCATACATTTCTTAACTTTCTTACTTGTTTTATTTGCCAATAATAACAATGTGGCTATTATTTACTATTTCTTGATTTTATTAAACACAACATCTAGGCCTATGGTCTGTATAATTCTTCCAGCCATATCCTATTCATAAACTTGCTTAAATAATTATTTAACTATTATTTGATAATATTTGTTTATAGTTCATCTCATTTTATCTCATTTTTTGTGCGATAAACAACATTACTTTTTATGAACTTACTCTAATAACGATCCCTTATAACAATGGGTGTTTATTGATTTGTTTTAACTCCTTCATTTTTAAACAATCTTTACTTCCCTCCATGTTAACACTATCTGTTTCCTCTTTCAGGGTATTTTCCCTTTTAATTATAACTGCATTGAATTAAATTTAACAATAATATTCTTTCTTAACTAAATACTGTCTTCATCACTTTTCAGTGTTCATTATACCTTAATTAACTGTTTATACTTACTATTATTCTTAATTACTAATATTCTTCACTTTTAATCATTTAGTGTTTCCTTTGGATTTATTAAGTGTTTATGCTTTTATTCTTCACTTTCACTATATTAACATTCTTTATTTTACACTATTCTCATTTAATCATCACCTTCACTTTTAAATTATTTATAGTTTATTATAATATTTATTTGGTGTTTTTTCTTTATCACAATACTTTGGGGTTTTTATACTTTCATTTTGCACTTCACAAATGTTTTTGTTTTTTAAGTGTTTCTAAATGGGTAATCCCCCTAATTACTATCTCACTACCGTACTATCTCTTTCATTACAAACGTCATTAATAATATTAACAATTTTATGTCTTTATATTTTAACATTACATCTAACTCTAAATTGTGGGTTAGTTTGCTGTTTTATATTTAACATTGTTTAATTGGGTTTCTTTCAATTGTCATTTACTTTTTTATCCCTTAATTGATAATAATATTTACTCTTTTTCACAGGTTAATTATTGGTCTTTTTTCCAATATTACATTTGATTGTATCATTTCTCCTGCTCATATTCTTTATTACTTGTTTGTGTCTTATCATCTGTTTTCATTTTTATTTATTTCTTTTTATCTTGGGTTTGTTTCTTTTTCATCTCCCTTCTTCTTCATTTTCATTGTATTTGGTTAATACCTTGGTTTTCCACCTTCCCCTTTGGGTTCATTTTAATATGTTGCATTGAGTCATTCAATTCTTTTCATTTGTTTCATTTCTGTTTGGTTTTGGTTTTTTCCCTTCTTCATTTGTTTTGGTTAATCACTTTCTTCTTCATTTGGTTTTCTTCTCGTTTGCTTTTTGTGGTTTCCTTTTTCTTTTGTTTCCTTTTGTTGGGTCAATCACTTGGGTTAGGTCATGTCGTCGTTTGTCGTGTCATGGTCTTTTTATTTTCTTTATATTAAACATTTTATTTTATATGAAGTATTATTTTATATTCAGAATCATCTTTTTCATCCCTGGTATTGGGGTGGCTTATTTGTGTTGTAACATAATATATATATATATATATACGTGGGGTGTGTATATTGGAGAGGGTGGAGGAGATAGTATACACAGGGAAGGTCAAGTGACTGTAAAAATTAAGTATAATGTAAACTCGTTTGTGTCTAAAAAGAAGTTGTGTTTTAGATACGAAAAACCTAAAATTACTGAATAACATAGAATAATGTAAAAAAATGGATTCATTGGAAATTTTATAAGTTAAGAAAGCAATTAAGAGAAACCCAAATGTAACAAACGGACAAAAGTCTTTGCTTCTCCTTGTTCAAAACTGTTATTTAACTTAGTTAATCTTATAATTTGGATTTCAATTATATTTAGTATATACAGTTACTTGACCTAACCTACACTAGCATCTCCAACCCCTCCATAATACACAAGCTTAACACATGTTCACCTTCAAACACATACTTGGTATTCTTAGTAACACGCAAGCTTCAAAGTCAACTTCAAACCGCAATGATGCAAGAAGTCCGTCATTCTAGAGGGCTTAATACTGTCCGAACGGATGACTGTCGAGTTCTCAAGCAACTATTGAATTTAAAGCCTCAATTGAGGTGTAGGACGTCCGAAGAAGCGTTGAAGTGACCACCTCTAGTGTATATTTGGGACAGCAAGAAACCATTTTCGGTTTAATCCTTGTTAAAGAGGATGATGAAAAAATTTGTAGATCGATCACTACAAGATATTTCTTTAGTAAAAAATAACTCTCTCACGATGTGAAAAGTAATAATTCCAGATAATTGGAAAAATCCTGCAACCTGACCTAAGCAAATGTTATCGAACTATAAGGAAGTCTTCTGTCGGCAGAGCAGAGCCAGGATTATAGAAATAACCACAATACGCAAGCTAAACCCTTTACAATATATTACAAAACGTATCTTACGTATGGGACAGGTTATTTGAAATACGATATATTTGGTTTACGAGCTTTGGTGGAAGGGTTGAAATAAATACAGTAGTATTGGCAAGTTATAATGGCCTTTGATACACTGATACGCTGCTTTGATCTAATAGAGCATTTCCTGGTTTCCCTGCTTTATAAAGACTCTGTTTCTTAAGTCAACAAACACCAACAACAACAGACTGTTTTTGTTGTTGTTGTTGTTGTTGTTGAGGTCAACAGATTGTTGTATTTGTTAAGTGAAGTCAGTGTTGTGTGTTGCCCCTTTACAGTCACAATTTATGACTATACAGCAGAAGTGTATTTTTTGGTATTGGTAGTAAATAATTGTACAGTGAACCTGTACTCTACTCCCCTTCAGTTACACTAACCAAACCCCAAAAAGAATAAAGAGTTTTTGAAATATAGGCTATATTTTTTACAAACTCGTAACTTTACCGTAGACTTTCAGCAGTAGCCCATCTTAAATTTGGTCTTGTGTAGGGGGTCGGATCGAGTCGGCATCACATAAAAGATATACCGCTATGGAGAAGCATACATGACTTCCATGTCCTAACATTTATATTTAAAATCATTTTCGAAATGAAATATTACCGTAGAAACTACTTCTTAC